>JAULJZ010025701.1:0-63562 GCA_032270985.1 Heliamphora pulchella | reverse complement strand
GTCATTTTAAGACAATGTATGGATAGGAAGAGATCCCTTAAGAGGACGATGGCCGTGGTCTATATCCGGCTTAAAGTTTGAGCGTGGTGGTGTTGTGTTACCCTTAGGGGCGAGGGATAGGATGGTGCCGTTTGGTCTATACTGGGTAGGCGAGCTTCGTTTTGTCCATGTTGCATATGGTTGCTATCATGTTTGAATAGTGGTGTGCCGGTGGCACCCTTGTGGTGACATGAGAGACGGGTGTTTTTGGCTAAATGTTAGTGTTTTTGGTGAGTGTACCTGAGTCGTGAGTTCGAGATTGTGGCATGGTTTTACTTACCCATTTGGTTATTACCTACCTGTTGAGAATCGAGTAATATAACGCGACTCTATGAAGAGATGTCATACAGTGATGCGAGTATATATGGTGTTGTCTTTGGCGGTTAACTAGTGAGGGTCTAGTGGACAAGGGTGATATATTGTTGGGATGTGAAGGAGTGAACGATAGTTAATGTGCTTGAGTAGAGATCTAAGTGAGAAGACCTAGTGCGACGAATAATGTACACATTGTGAATGGTGACCGACAACATTTGCACGATGATGACAAATGTATTTACAAGGGCTTATGGTTAACCATCTCTTAAGCCGAGTGTATAATGGTTGCCCTAAAAGGTAGTGGCGTTAAGTAAGAACCTAGCGTTGGTTCGTGGTTTCCCCTAGGAAGATCATAATTGGTTGACCAACGTGATTGTTCATTATTGATAGAAGTAAAACGTTGGGCTCGTAAGAGTGTGGATTCGTTTGCTCTTGGTTTCTTGAAAAACCTATGTGAATCCGAATGTATAGGTGATGTTTATGGAGATGTAGTTTAGTTTGTATAGAATGTCGATAGCTTTAGCTCTCGTTAAGAGGGATTCCTAAGGAAGTTTAGCGATTGAGTTATTTATGTGATGAGATTCTTGAATATCAGTTTTGTGAGATCCCTATGAGAATGCAGGTCCATGGTTTAGTTGTTACCCTCATAATTAAGAGATCGTGTTTGGAAACATGCTGGAGGTACGAGGTTTAAAAGGAGCGTAGAAGGGCTTGATGGTGTGGTTGGCCTAGTCTTGAGATGGTGTGTCTTGAGTATAATCTATTTGAACCTTGTTTGTATTCAACCAAAGGTTCACAGATGGGTATGTTGTTGTTTACTCAAAAACATTGTGGAGTAATAAAGTGCAGTAGTATACCATGTGGTTTGGGTGGCCTGGGGCGATAGGTGAGAAACTGTGGGTTAAGATGTCTGTAATAGATATGTACTTGAAAACGAGAGTGTGGCAAGTGTTTGGGTGATCGCAGAAGTTATTATTAACATTGGATGAAAAGTTTTAGGAATTGATTTTCTTTTGTCTAGTGTCATACGCTTTCCACATAAGTTGCTTGGACAGTGGGCTTAAGGCCGTGACATGACTGAGATTTGCCTAGTAGGAGTTAGGTCAGTGAAGCGCAACCTTGTAAGGTGAGATTTTGGCGCGATGGGAACATTGGTGTTGTATCTCCGTGTATGTCTGGTGATGAGCATGTAGTTCTATGGAATGTGTAGTACGGGATATGAGAATTGACGGTGTTCGTATGCGTGCAAATAAGGTAAGAAAGTTAACAGCTTAAGTGCAGCAAATGACTTGGGTATCATGATCAGAGTTGACGGTAGCTGTGCGGCTATGAACTGGACGACCTCAAGGTGAGACTTACAGGATACTGTGAAGGCTAAGTGTTGATGGGTACTAGGAGTACGTTGAGGTTGAGGCGCGGTATCTAGTGGTTTTGGGAAGATGGGCATCTTCGTGAAGTAGTGTTCGTGTCGTGATCCGTGAGTGTGTACCTAGAGCATGGGTACTGCCAATAGTGTTTGTTTGTTTGTTTGTTTGCTCTATTGCGTTCTTTCTGAGATTGAGTTGGTAAATTAGGAGTGTTTGTCTTGCAGACAAGGAAGTTAATGTTGAGGCATAGAGTCTTTTCTACATTAATTAATTGAGAATCATTAATCATTATATGCAGTTTATTCTGAGTTATGTGGATATGGGTGTACCTTTAGCTCATAGCAAAGTGGAAAATTCGTTGAGGCCTTGCGACTAAGATATTCACATGTTGGGTTTTGATAGACTCTTGTGAGTTTAGGATTGTGTTCTGTTTGGAGCTTTGGATTTTTCAGAATTATTAATGTGCGAAGAATGGTTTGACTATTCGAAGGGAAGGTGCATGGGTGAGTGAAGTAATATAAGTATGGAAGGCCAATAATTGAACAGTTTGGAGCGTTGTAGATTCGAAAGACCGATGGGTGTGTGTGTGTGGCGTCAAGAAGAAGGATGCAATTCAGTTTATATTGGTGAGTGGGTCTATAAGGTGTTTGATTCCTGTGATGTGCTTAACCCTAGTGATTCATGAAATTCAGGTGGCAGTGTCAGTTTCGATGGTTGAAGGGCTAGAGTGATGCAGTGCAAGTAGTGATATAGTTTTAGTTTGTGGTAGTTATTTGAATTTTGGGGGTAATGTGTGTAACCCAAGTGATCAATGTCCAAGTTTAGTAACGTGTGTTTGAAGGTGTCATTTTCGATATACATTGGAATACAACAGTGAATTAGACCTTGGTTCGGCGAAGTAGGGAAAATCTTAATAGTAGTAAGACCAGTGACACACAATGCTGTGGTTGAGAAGGTTTAGTCTTCGGAAATGTGTATGTGACATGAGATGATGGTCATAGAGGGCTAGTCAATGATCAAGGAAGGAGTGGTTGACTACAGCTTTGGTGGTTATTTTGGGTAAGAATTGACTTTGTATTAAACGATGAACCGTTTTAGATTGGTCAAGCCCGATATGAGTACAATTCGATGACATACAGATGATTCGGGTGCTTGGGAAATATTGGTGTTTGGGAGTTAAACCTGATGGTAATAGAGGTGTGTTACTATCTTTGAGTCATAATTTTGAAGGGATAATCAGGAATGCGGACTAAGAAAGAAGCTATGAGGACCGAACAACTAGCGAAGTGTGAGAACACATATTATGATTAAAGGAAGGTTTGAACTGACTTGAGACGAATTTCGGGGACGAAACTCCCAAAGGGGGGAAAATTGTGAGGACCTAGTACCTATTTATTTTCATGTTTTCGATAAGAGAAGAAACCGAATAAAAGGTGGGCATGGGTACTATAAAATTTTTATTGATAATGGTCGAATTAATAATATGTGATAGTGAAATTGAGATACATGGTGATGTACAATATTGATATGGTTATGTTAATGGATAATTCAAAATAGTATAATGTGAGCAAAATTGGAAGTTAGAGATGAGGTTTAAGGAATTTTGAGGAATTCTGCTTCAGGGGTCACCGCTCGAGCGGTGGGGATCCGCTCGAGCGGACAATCGGGAAATTCTTGGACAATTCTAGAAAATTGGAGAAATTTTGGGGGCATATATTTATATTCTATATATATGTATATGACCCACGTGAGAGGGAGAGAGACCACCCTCATTTCTCATCTCTTCCTCCCATCTTCTTCTTCTTCTTCCTCTCCTAGTTAGAGAAACCCAAACCCCATAAGAAACCCTAACCCTCCACCATGGAAATTGAAGCTTTGAAGCTAGATTGGAAGCAAGCAAGAGTAGAAATCAAGCTTTGGAGCAAGGAGGTGGAAGATGGAGCACCACGGTGCTAAGGTCTATCAACATCAAAACCCTAGGAGGGAGAAATTGAAGGAATCCCAAGCTCTTGAATAAATCTGAGGTAGGATATAGATTTTCTCTTATGCGTGTTAAGATTTGGGTTGATAATTTGTTTATATGCATAAAAATAGAGTTGAATTCAGGTTTGATGGATAGATTGATAGATTTGTGAGTGTATTCCATTGGGATTGATAGAAATGGGGGTTTTTAAGAAAGGTTTAACCATGATTTTGAGAAATCATTGCATAAAAAGGGATTATGAAGTTTGAATCCAACGTTTTATGGTGGAAATTGAGATTTGAGACTTGATTGATGAAGGTTTATGGGCAATGAAGCTTGAAACTCAAAACAGGGGAAAATCTGGGATTTTCTCGGGCACCAGCGCGCTCGAGCGGAGCCCTGTCCGCTCAAGCGCTCAACTGGCAGAGAGTAAGGCGCTCGAGCGCCCAACGTCCGCTCGAGCGGACTGACTGCGCAGGGTCAACTTGGTTCGATCATATCTCCCTCATCCGGACTCTGAATTGGGTTGTTCTTGTACTCAAATCAAAGCCCCGAAAGTCCTCTTTTCAACAAGACTACTCTGACAAAATAATTTGTTTTGTAGAAAAAGTTATGATCAAAATAGTGAGGGTATGTCAAAATTTCAAAATCATTTTTCACCCGTTTTTAGCCGAATGTTGTGGAAAAACATATTTTCATTCATGTTGACCCTTTTTGTTGAATTCCTAGTCCTTTAAGCTTGTGGCACATCTATAGATATATCTAGATTGAGTTGGGATGCATGTATGGGACCTTTTTGTTGAGTTTACTCTTACAATAAGAGCGGATTGATATATACATAACTATATACATGATGGGTGTATACCTGTTTCAAATAATGTGATCTTCTTGCTATCAACATTGTGTTATTGGTACTTGGTGAAAGTGGAGTAACGATGTAAACTATGAGAAATTTCATAATGAGGGGCTGCGGTTCTATAGTGAAAGCCCGTGAAGATTCATGCATAATGAGGGGCTGCGGTCCTACGGTGAAAGCCCATGAAGGTTCATATATAATGAGAGGCTGCGGTCCTGCGGTGAAAGCTCGCGAAGGTTTACATTCAAAGGTTAAATGGAAGCAATTTCGTGTGTGTGGGTGTGTATGTTAAAACGTAATGATTTGGATAAATGTGCATGTTTACTCCAGTTGCACCTATTACACCTCACAAATTATGCATCACCTATGAGTTAATCTATATCCTACGAGTTTTGCCTCACGTATGTTTAGCAAATCATTTTAGGTTCTAAAGACCAACGATGATACCAGGGCAAGGGATGCTTTGGGAAAGACTTGAAGGAAGATTTTGTATTTGTTTACATTTTTGCATTACGATTGTATACAAACCGGAATGGAGGATTGTAATTAAAGATAGTATGATTGTAAATGAACTTTTGAGATTTCAAGCCTTTATTGTAGATTTGATATGTACTAAAATATAGTTGTTTAAAGAAAATTGTTATACAATTGGGTTTCTAATTCTATGGTGAATGAAAGTCGTAGAAGATGATCCATAGGACGGATGGTTTGGGTTTGGTTCACAGGTCCCTGGGGTTCAGGGTGTGACAGATCCTGCCGTTGACCGGAGGCCAAAGAGAAAGATAAGAGATAAAGATATTAAGAGACCAAACAAGAACTTCGAAGCAACCACAACACCTTAATGTCAAAAGAGGTATACATGAGTCACAAGGGATTTGTCACACCCCAAACATCCGGGTCACGCGAAAGCCCACCAAAACACCCATTTAAGAAAATAGGTTTTATAGTTAGAAATCAAAGCTAACTTTTGAATAAATATCCCCACAGTTCAACTCTCATAAAAATTGTAAATCCTGAAATCTCATACATGCATAAGTATATCGCCAAAAGCCGTACAAAACCCGCCTTTTGAAACAGGCATCACATGACGAGGTATATGCACAAAACAGGAGAAACTACAACTAGTTTTCCGTCTCAACGGGCATCTAGGACATCTCCTCATGTCCACCTAAAAAAGTTTTTAGAAAAACCCATCAAGTGAGCCAAAGCTAAATGGGAACAGACTATAAAGTTGTAAAGCAGGATATGCAATCATATAGTGGGCGCTAGCTCGACCACAAAAGCCAACACGATTTTCTCACAAAAAAACCACTAGTTTTCCATCTAAAAACTATCATTTTCATCCTTGAAACTATGCATATAAACCTGAGAGTTATCATGCCACAGTTAAGGGAAAGCAGTAAAACAACATTCTCCACTCGGGACAACAATCAACCGAGGAGACAAGATAAATGAGATCCTATGTTCTGCCATACCAAACAAGGTAACCGCTATAGAGTCCTGCCCATTATCCTAGTCCTGAACCACTGAAGGTCAACTAGATAATGACAAGTTCTATACGGAGTTACGAAAATGTAAAACTTAGTTTACGGGACTGCCCCCGAAGGCACTAAGCACCTGATAACCACTTAGTTTACGAGACCACAGCCCGAGGGCACTAAGCACCCAACTACCTCATTTACGGGGACTAACCCAAAGACACGTAGGTACCTACTCTGCGCACGTTTTTGGACTTTCACCAAAGACCAATGGAAGCCCACTCACAAACCCATTGTCCAGGTACATCTATGGATAACATTTCAAACCAACCCACAAAGTAGATATACAACACATGTATATATATATGATCCAATTCGTGAACCATGGAGATCAAACCAAAACATGTAAACACATATTTCTCTGAAAACGTCTTCCCAAAACTCCGTTTTCAAACCATTTTTTGAAAACTTCCGATAACCCTTTTTGAAACCATAGAATCTCCTAAAAATCTCAGATAAACATCGTACGAGGAAAGCTTGAACCAAAGCACATCATTTTCCAAAAAAAGCCTGGTTCAGTCGACTAGACTCACCCTCCAGTCGACTGAAAAACATGCTGAAAATGAGAACCCAAAACAGAAGCCATTTCAGTCGACTGACCTCCCAGGTCCAGTCGACTAAACCTCCCACATGATGATCCTGCCGACAGAACTCATGGGTTCAGTCGACTGAACCAGCCCAGATCATGTTTTGAGCTATAGTTTTGGTTTCCAAATCTCATATCAAGCCTCAAAAACACCCGTTTTGATACCTAGAAGCATACCTGAGCTCAAGGCTATCACAAAACCTCGAAAGCAACATTCCTCTTTCGGTTTCATCCAACCGAACGCCGAAAAACGGTTTTAACCCAAAACTGGATCTAAAACACAAATCACTTTTCATGCATTTTTACATGGTGAAACAACATAAGATTGCATATATATCTTTCATACAACAGTAGAATCTTCAATCCTACCTCGTTGGGTCAAAAACCTGACGTCTCGATTCACGTGCAAATCTGAGTTTCGTCAGAATCAAATTTTGACTGGATGGATGCGAAGCCTTCGATGCCGATACTAAGGATCAGCAGATGGTCCGTCAAAAATCAAGCCCCGGGCCCCCGAGAAGTTAGAGAGAAGGCAGAGAGAAAATTGGAAGAAACTTAGAAGCTAAGTTTTCAAAATATTTATTTAGAAAATATCTAAGTTCTGATATTTATAGGCTTCCAAAATATCTTCTTTTTTTTAAAAATTTTGAAATTCGCACGAAAACTCCCTACAACCCCGGGAACCGACCCCGCATACTCAGATAAATTTAAACATGCATCAAAGCGAATAAATCATACACTGAACAAATATATGCAAAATACAACATTTACATATAAGTCTCAAAAAGAGACGGGTCCGGGTCTCACAAGATTCGCCATCCCAAGGGAATACATTACTTCTAAAACATCAAAAACCTCCAGGGTCTTATACATTAAACTCTGCCAAAACTAAAATCTGAACAAAAGAAAACTAAACCAAAACTACTCGACGATGCCTGTGGCGGACCAACTCCTAGCCGTTCCTGGTATCTGCAACTGCAGAGATTACAAGAGAGCGCACTTAGTATTATCATGAACAGAAAAGATAGTTACATAGTTAAGGATAACTGAAAACTCTTTCTAAAAATAGTTCATCACATTTTTCACGACAATATAGAAACTGATGCATTTTCTTGAACATGAAAATAAGACAGATTATACAGAACCTTTTTAGTATTGTAAACAGAAATATGTTCCTGGTTCAACCACCAAAAATTTAAAATGCATGACCACTTTCTCAAATCTAGACTCAAACCCCAACAATGTCTAAGTAGTCGTCAACCTCACGACCGGGAGTTCCGACAGTACTATAATCTCAATTCGCAATGCACGGATAGCAACGTGATGGAATGAAGACCACTCTCCACCAAGGACGAATGATATGTGCTAAAACCTGGGACTAAGCCCAAAAGCCGTAAAGACAAAAACCCCCGCTTAATGGGAAACCACCCCTAAAGGGACAAATGAAAAACCCATAGTTGGGTAACCTCCCTCATAACGGGATATAAAGGGCCGAAAACCCTTGTAACTTGGTACTTTGGAACAACCACACAACATTAACCACACTTTCAAAGTAACATCATGCTAACTCTATTTATATCATGGATAGCACACTTGAATTAAAAACATCATGGCTTTTGAAACAACAGGCTCATGCGATCGTCAAACTAGTTATAATTCAAAACATACGTTTTAAAGCATTTTTAAGCATCATTTATGTAAACTTAAGTTCAAGATCATGGCTAAGCACTCTCACCTTATCTTATATGCATAAACTTAAGCCTTTGTTAGCGAGCTAAGCTTGCTCCTTGGGTAACAAAACTTTCATGCCTAGCAAGCAAACATGACTTAACCGTTAACACGGAGTTCTACCCCTCTTAGAATTTGAAGTACTAAAATGATTCTGATCATTGAATGTTTTCTTGATTTTAGGGACCCTAGTTACTTTCTTTTTAGGTTTAAGGGGTACTACGCACTTGCCTAATCCTTCACTTGTTTAAGGATTTAACTTAACCATTTATTACTATCTCAGAATCATTAAATTTTAAAGTACTTGAGCATTTTGAGGTACTTAGACTTGGAGTTGGATTATGAATTTTGGTGAATATTTATATTAAAATATTCTCTACAACTTTTCTGTTTTACACTAAGGCCAAAACGTAAGGAAACTAGGTGGAAAACTTAACGGAAACGAAAACAGTTCAGCACTTGCTCAGAGAACTGGTCAGAAAAGTGTCTCTGTTGGTCTCAGTTTTGGAGAATCATCCCAAGGCGTTAAGGTCTGATATTTGGGCAAAAATTACTTCAATATGTTTTCTACAAAGTTCATGTAGACCACATTTGGAATAGATTACTAAAAATAGGGGATTTGGGCTACACAAAAATATGTGACAGAAGTATCCCTTGAGGGCTGAAACACAACAGAGAGTTTTAAAAGGTTTTTGACCTATCAAAACTTTTTCTTTCGTTCTCATAATTGATGTATAGCTAGATACACATGTTGTCTAGAACTTTCATGTTTTGGCCAAAACTCGGATCTCATTTTAAACTAGGGTTTTTAGGTCTGCATTGTTGACTGGTCTGAAACTGACACACTTTGGTAGAATTGCAATATCTCGAGTTCTACTTACCCAAATGAGTTCAAACAAATTTTGGATGAAAAATAACAGCAAAATATAGGTCTGGATATGAAGAACATGCTTACAAACTATGGTTTTCACATTGGTTCATTTCTTGACTTTTCGAGCGTAACTCTTGTATTAAACGACTTGAACTTATAAATTTGAATTCTTATCCTCAACATTAGGGTTTTAATATATGCTTGTGTGGTCCCCCCTCCTTCCCAGATCTCGGGCTCGAAAACGATAAACGGTCAGGCCAGTTCCTCTAACTGAACTTAGGTTCGAGATTTCGTTTCTTTTGAGATGTTCTTTCTTTTTTATTCGTATCTTGAGTTCGGATTTTTACACACCATGAACAGAAATGGAATCATAAACAATAAGGTAAACATTGTTTATCGAGGGGAGTATTCACAAAAGAAAGAGAAAATGGCATGCAAGCTGAAGAACGAAAGAGAAGCAAAGAAAAAGTTGAGAGAGAGTTTGTAGGCCTAACAAGGCTTCAACAATCTATTTTGATGATAACAAACTTATATATCTAAATTGTGCAAATTGAGATTGATTTCAGGACATACATGATTAGCACAATTCAAGATGCAAAATGAAAGTTATGACACTTAAGTTCAAATCAAGATCTTTGGAGACAAGTTTTTGTGGAATTAAGACATTGAAGGATTGAAGAATGAAGAACAAGTTGTAATTCTTTTAGGATCCTTTTGTACATTCATTTTTTCTTGAAATTTTGCTTTGAAAATCACACTAGAAAAGCCAAAACACCCAAACACACGGTTCAGTCAACTGACCTGACCCTATGAGTTCAGTCGACTGACCCTATGAGTTCAGTCGACTAATCCCCAAGAACCATGATCCAGTCGACTGAACCTATGAGTTCAGTCGACTGAACCCACCCGGAAACTGATTTCGAGCTACGGTTTCAACCTCCAAACCTCCAATCGAAGCCTCAAAACTCCCTTTTTAACATCCTCCAACATACACACGCCTATGCCTAACACCAAGGCCACCACAGAAACACCCGACACCCGGTTCCATCCACGAAATTGCCGAAAACAAGATTTTAAACCCAAAACCTGACTTTGATACAAAATCAGATCTACAAAGATCTAACTGGTAAAAACACCCATGTTTACCCATAGCACCCTTATACAACAGTAGGGTCTAGAATCCTACATCGGTGAGTTTAAAACTCGACGCCTCAAGCCACGTGCAAAACTGAGCTTCACCAGAATTGAAATCTGACCGGATGGTTGCGTAGCCCACCGTGCCAAAAGCAAGGATATGTTGTTGGATCGTTGAAAACCGAGCCCCGGGCCCTTGATAATTTAGAGAGAAGGCAGAGAGAAAAATGGAAAACTTAGGAGTTAAGTTTTAGAAAATATCTTTTGAAAATATCTAACTCCAGATATTTATAGGCCTCTAAAATATCCTTTTTTTGAAATTTTTCGAGAATTGTGCCATAATGGCCCACGGCCTCGGGAACCTACCCCGCATACATATTTAACTCCGATCATGCATCAAAAAAGTAAAACATGCTGCAACGGAAACACATAACGCGCGTCCAAAAACGCCGAAAAAAGAAAACGGATCAGGATCTCACAACTCTACCCCCCTCAAAGGAATTTTGCCCCCGAAATTCAACTTAAGGTTAAAACAACCAACCTTCAATCGCAATCGACACAGACACACGAGATGGCCAGCCAAACCATTCCTAGGATATAGTCAAACAAGATCAGGCATCTTAGACAATGGCCAACTATCTTATAGACACAGGATCGACAACACTCCCAACCTCACATCATCACCCACCGCTGCCTCAACACAGCTCACCATCCACGGGATCCTTAGCCAACCGCAAACAGATGCAATGAAGAATCTGACTCGTAACCTGCAGACTCAGAAAGTACCTCTGCTTGCTGAAGGCACATCAGCATCCTTCGGCACAACCGGTGCCCTCAAAGAACCGCGAGCTGCAAGAGAATACACTCGGGGCAACCCCACTCTGTCCTGCCCGCCATGACTCGGTGCTGTCGGTTGCCACACTGACTGAACTGATGAGCTCCCACCTGCCATTCGGGAAGTCTGTACTGCGAAAGGCTACTGTCGACCCTGCGCATACGAACCCACTGGTGTGTCCTCCCTGCTCGGCACACTGCCTCTCTGGGGACAATTCCTACGAATATGTCCAGACTGTCCACACTCATAGCAAACTAATGGGTCCCTCCCCTACGGCTACACTGGAGCCAAACTCTGGGATGGTCTCGGCTGTAAACAATTCGCCGCACAGTGCCCCGGCTGTTTGCATCGATAACAGGTTAACTCCCGCAGCTCCGGCCTCCCAGACGAAGCAACAGATGGTGATTGTACTGAAAACTGCTGTGGTCCAGATGGATAAAAACTAGGGCCAGAGGACCTCTGCCTCTTGCTGGCACACCCAGCTGTCTATGCCTCCATACCACCCTGTGATGTCCTGGCCTCCCTCGAAGCTCGAGTCTCAGCCAAAGCATTCTCAACCCTCGTTGCCGCCTCCACAAGCTATTTGAACACACGATATCCCATCACAGCCACTCGCTCCTTGATCGCCGGCCTCAAGCCTCGCTCAAACCTCATAGAAAGCAAGTCATCTGTGCACTCCACCTCCGGTGAAAACCGAGACAAGCTCGTAAACCTGGCCTTGTACTGCATGATTTCCATGGCCCCCTGGGTAAGGGAATAGAACTCCTCCCTGCATAAGTCCCTCCTCGAAGCTCGAAAATATCTCTCCAGGAAGACTCATGTAAAAGCTGCCTATGTGGCCTCTACTGTAGTCCTGGCATACCTCCACCACTGATGAGCATCACCTCTCAGCTAAAAGGTGGCAAAAGAAACTCGCAACTCATCCTCCACAATCTGCCATGTGTCCAGGATCCGAGTCGTCAACTCTAACCACTCCGTCGCCAGAAGAGGATCAGGATCTCCTGCAAAGGTAGGCGGATCCAAGCGCCTGAACTCCCGCATCGTAATTGTAGCCCTCGCCTCTGGCACCCTCTCCCTAACAGGCTCACCCCTAGCAACCAGCTGCTGGATAGAACCAACCAGCACACGCAACAACTCTGCCGCATCCATCGGTCCCTGGGGAGCATTAGCATCCCCAACATCAGAGATAGGAATATCCTCTTGGCCAACACGGCCACGGCCACGGCTACAACCACGGCCTCGCCCTCTCCTCGCCGACATCATGTCTATATGAAAACAAAACAATATATAAGACGTAAGACATCGCATGAACATAAACGCTAAACACTTAGCATGCTATCACGTAACCACATAGGTTCATGCTAAACAACTCCACATATACTGAGGAGAACCAACAAGAATGACACGTAAATCTGGATAACCTACTTAGATTCCCTGATAGAAATCACGTCAGCTAAACGCGTTTCTAACTTGGCTTCCAAGTTTGTTAACCCAACCGCCCAAAGGCAAGACTATCACTCCTAAGATTCAACCCCATGCTCACATATACACATCGTCCACTATCTAACATGCTGACAAGATCATGTTATTAAAGCATATAAACACATACAATCAAGCACACGTAATCAACCTCACACGGTGATGCAACCTCTTCCCACGACTCACAGATATTCAAACCCAGAGCTCTGATACTAAGTTGTCACGCCCCAAACTCCGGGTCACGTGAAACACCTAGAAACAACCAAACATGATACCCAACCCGAGAATACACTCTCAATTAAAACCATATATGCATTGTATATAAATGCCAAACGGCAACATTACACGGCTCCAACGCCCGAAAAACATGTTATAAGCATACATGTAACAAAGAACAAAAATTGAAGACTATAGCTCGTCCATCTCCTCTGGCACCTCCAGATCAACCAGCGTGACCGGTACCTGAAGTGCAGTTTTTGACTATCTTTCAAGCAGTATAAGCTAAATATGCTCAATAAACGAAGTGCAGTTTTCGACTATCTTTCAAGCCAGTAAAAACAATTTGAAAACAGTTTTAGATCACGACTCAACAGAGCCAGAAAATCATTTTCACATGCAAGGGAAAGCGAGGATAAAAACCATTTGTCGACTGATTAGAGCCTTGAAAATGATTCATGTATTAAGACTCCCGTAAGCTGATAATACAGTATTTCGACTCCCGTAGGCCGATAATACAGTTTTAAAAAAATTGATCTATCTATCCCAAAATGCAATACATGCAATCCATGAACACGTGCCTCTTCAGGACCTCATTTCAGCCTTTAGATATCGCGCGTGCGCGCACACACACACACACACACACACACCCGTGCCTCATCAAGATCTCGTTTCAATCCGTCAGATATCGCACACCACGCACACAACCCATGCAACACATATCTTCACGGACTTTCACCGTAGGACCGCAACCCCAACTAATGCAACTTCTCGGATTTTCACTGAAGGACCGCAGCCCTAAATACGCTGGCTTTCGCAGCCTACCCCGTGCACCGGCTTTCGCAGCCTACCTCATACATAGACTTTCACAGCCTACCTCATACACCCACACACGCACACGTGCATTAACAACTAGGATTTTACATCTACTGGATCACAGATTCATCTAATCCATTTCATATACATATGCAAACCTAAACCAAGAATTAAAGCATATAACCATGTATCAACACGACATTCCACGAACCACATAACATGCTTATAAAACTCTAGGTTTTAAAGTATATATCACGTTACACGTAATGATTGATATCACAACCACGTAATCCACTTACGTATTCTGTACATAAATAAATAGTTATAAATATGCACATAACCATATGAAACCACATCACGACACCACTTGCCAAAACCAACATCCACCTACGGGGACAACCCACACGACCACCACTTGCCCAAACACTCCAAGCACGGTCATCACAGGCCCACGACGCTCACCCGCACCAACACAAATCCCATAACAAACCACGCACCCAACCGTGCATCAACAAGCCGCATCTACCATGCACATCACCCACGAGGGCAACACTGAAACGCACAACCGAGGCCACGACACGACCCCCGAAACCACCACACAACTAACCAAACCCCAAAAGGGATCCACAGGTATTTAAATCAAGCAATTCTCATAAATTAATCAATTGAATATCATAGGACACCAATCGAAAACTAAGGAACCAACCCAAAACCACAAACCACCAGCTCACAACTTCAGTCGACTGAACCCAACCCCTAGTCGACTGAAAATCACACTAGAAAAGCCAAAACGCCCAAACACACGGTTCAGTCGACTGAACCCCAAGAACCATGATCCAGTCAATTGAACCTATGAGTTTAGTCGACTGAACCCACCCAGAAACTGATTTCGAGCTACGGTTTCAACCTCCAAACCTCCAGTCGAAGCCTCGAAACTCCCTTTTCAACATCCTCAAACATACACACGCCTATGCCTAACACCAAGGCCGCCACAGAAACACCCAGCACCTGGTTCCATCCACGAAATCGCCGAAAATAAGGTTTTAAACCCAAAAGCCTAACTTTGATACAAAATTAGATCTACAGAGATCTAATCGGTAAAAACACCCATGTTTACCCATAGCAACCTTATGCAATAGTAGGGTCTAGAATCCTACCTCAGTGAGTTTAAAACTCGACACCTTGAACCACGTGCACAGCCGAGCTTTGCCGAAATTGAAATTTGACCGGATGGTTGCGTAGCCCACCGTGCCAAAAGCAAGGATCTGCTGTTGGATCGTTGAAAACCACGCCCCGGGCCCTCTAGAATTTATAGAGAAGGCAGAGAGAAAAACGGAAAACTTAGGAGTTAAGTTTTGGTAAATATCTTTTGAAAATATCTAACTCCAGATATTTATAGGCCTCCAAAATATCTTTTTTTTGAAATTTTTTGAGAATCGCGCCACAACGGCCCACGTCCCCGGAAACCTACCCCGCATACATATTTAAGCCTGATAATGCATCAAAAGCAATAAAACATGTTGCAACGAAAACACATAACGCGTGTCGAAAACACCAAAAAAAGAAAACGGGTCAGGGTCTCACATTGCACCCGGCGACCGCCAGGTCAGTAGGTCATCATTAGGTTTTGGGGTTTCGAGGGGCTGTTTGGGGGTTATTTTTGTTTGTATTGTGTGTTTTATTACATGCTTATTTTATTATTGAGTGTGTGTGATTTTATTTTGTGTTTGCTTTTATCATATATTTTCTTTATAAATTTTCGTGTGTTTTTCAGAAATCATTTGGTGAATTCAAAATAGGTTCTTCAGTCTGGTATGTTTTTATCTTGGTTGATTTTCAAATTTTACGTGTTTTTCAAAAATGATTTTCAAAATTATCGTTTTGTGTGTTTTTCTGTGATGCTTTCTGTCGATAAATTTAATTTTAAGCCGTGACTTAGTTTTAAATTATTTTTATCCTGTGTTTTGTCCCGAGCTTTTAGGTCTTAACTCAACCTATTAATTCGTGATTTTTTCTCCTAATAAATTTAATTTTAAGTCGTTATTTGGCTTTTAATTATTTTTATCCCGTGTTTCGATCCGAATTTTTAGGTCTTGATTCAACCTATTAAATTCGTGGTTCTCTCCGATGAGAATGATTTTAAAGTGTTGAATTGAATTTTTAGTTATCTTTATCTCATTATCGTTTCGAGTTTTTAGGTCATAACTCGACCTAACTAATTCATTGTTGCTTCCCCGATTAAGATAATTTCTAGGATCTCGACTCGATCCTTCTGATTATTTTATCCCCAGCTGAGTTCTTAGATCTTAACTCGATCTTTTATTTGTGTGTTTAGATTCCCTTTATATCTTGACTCGATCCTTAGGGGGGTGTTCGGATCGTATGACTGATGTTAGCATCTGCATCATGTTTCTTATCTTGCATCCTTGCATTTTGCCCCGGAAACTACGTTTTGGTCTGATCCATAGCAATGGGGCACGTAAGCAGCTCGATAGAAATTTGAGTATGACCAACATCATATGCACGCTTGTATGTTTGTGGCCTAAGATTAACGGGTCAACCAAATAGTTGTTATATCTGGATCATTGATAAAACTTGTATCATGCGTTGCTATGCAACTTATATCAAAGAGGAAAAACTGTAGACACCCTAATTTGACCCCGCCTAATCTTAGGTGAATATTATGATGAAAACAGTTGGAATGGTGCTCCAATACGATACTCAGGAAATGATCCAAGCTCAGTATTTGAACCCAATGATCAAAACCTTCAAACCAAGGAAAACATCTTAAACCATCATGTTCATTCTGCCGACCACCAATAGAACCTCTTAGAAGTTTCCACCTTTTGTGGCGACCGCCATGTTCATTGTGGTGACCGCCAGTAGAACCTTTTGAAAACTCTAGCCCAAGGCAACGACCGCCACTTTGCATCTTGGCGATCACCATGTCCATTGTGGCGACCCCCAATAGAAACCCTTAGAAGCTTCTGTTGTTGTGGCGACCAACATGTTCATACCCGACGATTGCCAACTCCAAATGGCCTGACGTGTCCCAGAACGTGTCAGCATCTCATTGGTTGAAGAATTCTATAAATACCGTACCCTCTGGTACATTTTCAGGATAGAGTTTTAGAGAGAGAAGCTCTACCGAGATATCGAGCATGTCCGAGCCTTGACGCCGAAACCCTCCCGAAGTACTGATAGCTGAACCCTTGATACCGAAATTCTGAAACCCTAACTTGGATTATCGCTTGAGAATTGAATTGCCCATCATCATTCCCCGACTAGAGGATTCCTTAGTGATCCAGGTATTTTGTTTGGATCTCCAGTCCTCTAACTCCATTTCCTACCTCTTTGGAGTAATCGAGTTAATTTAATTGTTTCATCTTTTACATTGCTTATATAGTTGTTTTAATCTTTAGAATTTATTTAGGTTTAGAATGAATGTTTTTAATTTGGTAAAGTAGTTAGTCTTAGCTTGTTCAGTTTATTTCATTATTTGCATTAAATTTGTTAAATCATCAAATAGTACTAACATAAATTGACAATACAACTTTTGATGTTGTTCTTGTCATAAACCAATACATTTACATTTATGTGAATGCAGTTGTTAATACTATATTCACATTTTCTAATAATTGCGTAGTTATTTTCAATAAATTGCTCTGTAATATAAACCTTGTTTTTTCTTTTAATATTAGTTTAATGCTTATTTACTAGCATTCTCTTTTTTTCTTTTAATATTAGTTTAATGTTCCTTTACTAGCATTCTATTTTCTTTTTCTTTTATTTTTCTTTTAATGTTGGTTTAATTTTTCTTTACTAGTACATTTTATTTTTTTTCTTTTTCTTTTAATGTTAGCTTTATTTTTCTTTACTAATATTCAATTTATTTTAATGTTAGCTTAACTTTCATTTCCTAGTATTTCTTTTATTTTTCTTTTTGCTAACCTCAAAACTCACCAAATCTTTAATATTAGCTTTCTTTTAGTAGTATTCCTTTTATTTATCTTTTCTTTCATTTTATTTGACACTAAAATCTACAAACAATTTTAATCTTAAATTTAATTTCCTTTTAAATGATATCTCTTTTATCTCTTTTTGTTGTTTTGATTTTTTTAGTTAATAACTAATTTGATAGTAACCATTTAGAAAGCATGCTTTGATTATTTTTATTTAAAATCATGTTAGTGTAATTTTAGGTTATTTGATAATATGCATATTTAGCATGATAGTTTTAAAGTATGCCTTATTTGGATCATTTAAAATCATGTTTAAAAATAGCTTAGATATTTTTACTTATTATTAGAAAAATTCATGTTTATTTTTAGTATAGTTTGAATTTAATGATTTTAAGTATATTTTTGTTCTTTTATTTGAATCATTGCATGTGGACTTGCTTCATATTTTCTTTAAATAGAAATTGCATGCCGTAGGGCTTAGATTTTTTTTTTCTTATTTACTTTATTTTGGCATTCTATATACATATATTATGTATTTTCTATACTTGATTTTGGATGTTCCCTCTTTGCCACCATTTTTTATATTTGTATGCATTTGAGAAATCTTATTAAGAACCAATTATGATTAGTAAAGGCCAACCTTACGGTTGGGCGAACGGGGTGCCTAACACCTTTTCCAATTTGTACCTTAACCCCCGAACCCTTTTTCTCTGGTTAAACACTTTAAAGATTATTAGCCATTTTTGTTTTTCTTTGTTTTTCTCAAAAATCAAGTGGCGACTATATTTTTAACAAAAAGGGATTTTCAAAATTTAGCTTTCAAGGTGTTAAAATATTTTTAAGCATCCTTTGAATTCACATATTTTTGATCTATCAAAAATCCCAAAATTCTGGGGCCACAACCTTCCACTTAACTTATTTGACTTATAGATTATAAAATCCACCTGTAGGGTTTGACTAGGTTAAAAGTTATAGAGTTCCTTAAGGGGTATCATCATTCCTAAATTTTTGGGATGCGAATTCCATCAATAATTAATATTCACCATATAATTAATATCGTTATCCAACTCATAGGGATTAGATGCTCATATAAGATCGCACCGTCTAATGAATTAAAATAATAAATATTAAATATATAAAAATAATAATTATTTCGAGATTAAGAACATAGGGACTCATAATAACCATGTGGTGTAAATAAATTTATATTGTTAGTACAAAATTAATTATCCCAACATGGTCATGTTCAATACACAAAGTGTACTGCACAATGAGTCGGAAAAAATTATCGAGATAATTATCATTTTTCGTAATCAAGACAGATATACTAAAATGTTGTACTATAGCTATACCGATGGTGTGCCGAATTCTATGTAAACTGTGAACCAAAAAACTTATATTCTACAAAAATTGATATTCTGGTCTTCTGTGTGTAAGCCGAACTTTATTCACCAGATTAAATACTATGTAGAATAAACGACATCCACTTATACACAAAATCATGCAGCCATACATCTGACTCTCATGCCCTCTACATGACTGTGAAAAATCAAAGCTGGAAAGCTCTTTGTAAAAGAATTTACAAGATTGTCTACTGATATAATCTTGGCCACAGCTATATCACCTCTATGTATGATCTCTCGTATCAGGTGATATTTACTCTCGATGTGTTCCACGTTCCAAGGTAAACACATATCTTGAGATCAATTTTAAGAATCCTTATCTGATTGAAAATCTGAGTCTGTGTACCATAAGAGTACTATACTATCTACTTGATAAACCAACATATAATCACTAGTACTTTTTAGGTACTTGATTATACGTTTTACCTCTATCCAATACTCGTTCCATGGATTAGACTAACATTTGCTAACTATGCTAACAACAAAACAGATGTCGGGTCTAATGCAAAGCATAGCATACTTGAGGCTTCTTACTGCCGAAGCATAAAGAACTGTCTTCATCTTTTTTACCTCATCAGGTGTCTTAAGATATTGATCTTTGGATAGAGTAATTTCATGCTAAAAAGGGATCAACCCTTTCTTGGAATTTTGCTTGCTAAAATGAGTAAAGACGGTATCAATATAAGTAGCTTGTGATAAGCGCAACATCCTCTATTTTTCGATTTCGTATAAGCTTGATTCCAAAGATGTGACTGGCTTCTCCCATATTTTTCATATCAAACTGGCCAGATAATCATTCCTTCATTGAAGATAACACCCTTACATTATTTTTAATGAGCAAGATATTATCCACGTAAAGTACTAGAAACACCACCACGCTTCCATCACGCTTCTTGTACACACAGGACTCGTCAGGACTTTGATCAAAATCATAAGACATAATGGATTGATCAAACTGAGTATTTCAAGACCTAGATGTCTGCTTAAATCTATAAATTGATCTATTAAACTTGCACAACATGTGCTCTTGGCCCTTTGCTATGAAACTGTCAAGTTGTACCATATGATACACTCGTCAAGATTTTCGTTAAGAAAAGATGTCTTGACGTCCACTTTCTAAATTTAGCAATCGAAATAAACAGCAATGGATAAGAGAATCCGGATAGACTTATGCATGGATATCGACGAAAAGGTCTCCTCATAATAAATTCCTTCTTTTTGAGTAAACCTTTTTACAACAAGCCCAACTGTAAAGGTTTCCAACTTCCTGTCTACTCCTCTCTTTTTCTTATAGATCTACTTACATCTGATGGGATTTATCCCTTCAAGTGGTTCTATTAATTTCTAACTTGATTAGAGTACATAGATTTCATCTCTAAATTCATAGCCCTTTGTCATTATTCTGCATCTTTATCTTGGAGTGCTTCATTGTAGTTATAGGGTTCAGTATCTAGTTCTTTCAGAATCATATCAAAAGAGTCTCTCAAGAGCATAGACCAATTGGGTTGTTGAACAACCTTCCCACTACGACGAGGCACTAGCCGCGTTTGTGTACTACCACTAACATGCTATGTTGATTCTGAACACTGTGACCCATTACCCACATGCTCATCTGGTTGTGAAACTGGCATGTTAATGGTAGCACCCTGATCTGGTTCAGGATCTGCACGTGTCTTGATAATTCTCTTAGTACTACAAGGCAATGGGATATCGATGACACTTTTTCATGGCGCTTCTACTGTACTACTGGTATTTCCTCTCTGCTCTTCCAGAACATTTCTACTCTTGGGTTTGTGGTCTATTACATAATCCTCTTTTAAGAATCGAACATTGGCATTGACAATAACCTTCTAATCCTTAGGATTATAAAACGAACCACCATTTATTTCCCTGGGATATCTAATAACAAAACAAACTTCCGTTCTCGATTCTAACTTATCCGTATTCCCTTTCAGCACATGTGCAGGACACCCCCATATCCGAATATATCTTAGACTAGGCTAGTGCCCGGTCCATAATTTTGTGAGATTAAAAGACTTATAAGGTACCAAATTCAGAATATAAGCTGCTGTCTTCAATGCAAATCCCCAAAACGAGTTAGATAAGTACGAATAACTCATCATAGACCTCACCATCTTCATATGAGTCATATTCCTTCTTTCTGCTACACCATTCTTCTGTGGAGTGCCCAATGTAGTCAACTAGGATATAATTCCCTCATTTGAAAAATAATCTCTAAACTCTCAAAAGAGGTACTCGTCACAATGGTCAGACCGAAGTGTCTTGATACAGATTTCCAGATGCAGCTTTTGCCTTAAATATTTTGAATTTTTCAAAGTATTCAAACTTACGGTACATCAAATAAATATATCCATACCTTGAATAATCGTCAATAAAAATGACAAAATACTTAAAGTCACCTCTAGTTCGGATAGTCTTATATCCACATAAGTTAGAGTGAACCAGTTCCAACGGTTCTTTAACTCTATAGCCTTTAGCCGAAAATGGCCACTTGATCATTTTACCCTCCAAGTAAGATTCACAGACTAGAAGTGCCTCCACTTCCAATAAACTCAAAGGTCCATCTCCAACTAGTCTATTTATCATTTTCAGATTAATATGACCTAGGTATAACTGTCAAAGATACATTTGGTTCATTAAAAAAGGTTCATTTATCTTAAATGGTGAATTAGATGTATTATTTAATTCATTTCATTGCAATATAGGGGAGATTGGAGTAATCACATAAAGATCATCCACTAATGTACGAGAACAGATAAACCATTTACTATCTTTAATAACTACAGAGTTATTAAAATAAATCAAATATTCGTCTTTAATCAATTTAGAAATAAAAATTAAATTTCTTCTAATAGATGGTACATAAAGATAACCATTCAATAGTAAAATTCGATCTCTACTAAAATTGAGAGTGACATCTCCCACTACAACAGCTGCCACCCTTGTATTATTATCTATGTGCAGATTAATTTTTTCATCACTGAGTTGTTTGATTTTCTAGAACCTCTACAAAGAATTGCATATATGATTAGTGGCTCTTTTATCTATACACCAGGTTCCGGTAGATAACACCGCTAAACATGTTTCCACAACTAGTGAACATAAATTATCTTCGTTATTTTACTTCCCAAGATAAACTGAACATTACTTTTTCTAGTGCCATGTTTGATTGCAGTGAAAATATCTATTTTTAACTTTTTCACATCAGTCTGTGGCCCAATAATTGCCTTAAAAACCGTGCCACCCTATTTTTAAATCTTTTTCTTCTTCATGCATTTCAGCTTAGAGAAGAAAGAGCATTTTTCAGAAACAAACACATTTTTTGACTTCCTAATAACACCATCAGCAGTTAAAACAATATTTAGATTTCTTTTCCAGTTAACATAAGTAACACCCGTGAGTTTGTTTTCTTTGAGTATAGTCGCGAGAGGATTGAAAGACATTTTATCCAAAGAATCACATAATTAAAAACCATTAATTTCGATGAGCAAAACTTTGTATTTTATTTTAAAATCGGTTCCTTTTACTATTTTAAGAAAAATTCACCAACAACTTACTACACCGTAAATAGCATGCATCGATGGGTAGGACATCTACAATTCATCATTTGTCCAGACAGGTCGATTCTTATTAATTTTACTAATTAGGTAATAGACCTTGCTAAGTAAAGTTAAATAGCTGACAAAATTTTGGTTTTATAAATAATAGAGTGACTCAGATCGAGAGAATATTATTATTATAGCTAAATGTAAACCATCACTTAATCTCGAATCAATAGTTTTGCAATGAACCCTTCAGATTGAGAAATAATTCACACTGACAATTACCTAAAATTATTCCTGAAGGAGGTTCGTACTAGTGATCCCGTAATTAATTATGTCTGATGGAGAGGAAGGCCCTAATGCTAACATGTGAGACCCGAATCTGTTTCATTTTGAGTTGTATATAAATTTGGCGCGTTTCTTTTAGTATATGTATATCCTTAGTGAATGATTTATATTTCATTGTTGTAGAACATCATGTGTAGATGTGTTTTACGGTTTCCTGGGTTTGGTTAAGGCTTGTTTGGCTAGTGGTTAGACTAAAAAACCTATTGGATGCAAAGAACTGTGTTTCCACAGCAGTCCAGTCGACTGGACTGGAGGATCCAATCAACTGGGTCGACAGTGGGTCCATTCAGTTGACTGAACGAGGCATGACAGTCAACTGGAGGGTGGTTTTTTCATTTTCTATAAATATCCAGGGGCAAGAGATATTTTAAAAACATAACTTCTCGACTAAGTTTCTTATTTTCTTTGCCTTCTCTCTAGATTTTGAGGGTCCGGGGCTTGGTTTTTGTTAGTTTGTTTGTGGATCCTTGCTATACGTGATGTAAGCTTTGCATTCATCTGGACGGATTCTCGTTTCGACAAAATTTGATTTTTGAGGCTTCAAGTTTTGACTCACCGAGGTAGGATCTTAGACTGTATAGTTGTTAAAGGGTATTACATGTAATTATATGCTTTTTCACCAGATAGAAAATGTATAAAATGTTATTTTCATGTTTAAACCTTCATTTTCAGATAAAAAGTATATTTTTACGCCTTTCTTGGTTTATTTCATGAATCGGATGTGTTGATGTCTGTAGTTTTCAAAAAGATGGGTTTTGAAAATGGAGGTTCGTAAAACTTGTGAAAAACGTGTTATTGGAGGTTTAGAGCTAACCTTTGGGGTTGAGTTTTACCTTTTTAAAAGGTTTTTATCGAAATATGTTTTCAATGTTCTTTGATCTCCATGTTTATGGATTATGTGGTGGTGGGCCACTAGACTGCTTTTTATACATGTTAATGTATAACTGTTTTATGATTTTTTGTAGTTGAGCTATGTACTGATTTTTAAATAATTCTATAGATGTGCCGTGACAATGTGTGTTGAGTTGGGCCATAATTGCTCCTCGGTGGAAGTTCAAAAACGTGCGCAGTGTAGGTTCATGCATTCCTTCGGGTTAATCCCCGTAAATGAGGTGGTGGATGCTTAGTACCCTCGGGTCTTAAACCTATAAACTAAGTGGTTACGTTATTTTTTTTTTGCGTAGTTAATTCGAGATGGGGACCTCATGGTATGAACCCTGGGTGGAAGTGGGAAATTGGCAGCTCCAGGCCACTGGTTCTTGCCACCACTTCGTGGTTACATTGTTGTGACTCCGTATAGAACTTGTCATACTTAGCAAATCCTGAGCGGTTTTAGAGTAATAGGCAGGAGTCTATAGTTGTTACCTTTGTCCATGTGTGTGGCAAAGTCGGTATATAGAATTCATTTTATTGTTTTATTTTTCTCGATTGTGTGTTTTGAGTGGGAAAATAACGTTTTATTCTTAGTTGTGTGATTCGGGTGAAAAATTAGGTTTTTGGTTACTGTTTTCCCTTAATTGTCGCATGATATCTGCACTGTTGATATGTATGGTTTTAAGGATGAAAACGTGAAATTTTATGAAGTAAAACCATTTTGAGGCTCGTGTTGGCCTGATGGAAAACTTGTTGTTTTCAAGATGAAAAATTCTTTTTGACTCCTATGGTTGGGTCTTTATGCTTATGATTGCATAACCTGCTTTACAGCTTTATAGTCTATTTCTATTGGGCTTCGGCTCATGGTGTGGGATTTTGTACAAACCTTTTTCAGGAATAGGTGAACATGAGTAGTTGACCTAGATACCCATGGTGACAAAAGACTTGCTGTAGTTTTCCTTGTTTTTGAGACATGCAGTCTTACATGTGATGCCGATTTCTGAAGGCGAGTTTTATACGCCTTCAGGCGATATACTTATGCATGTATGGAACTGTATGTTTACTGTTTATGAGAGATGAACCTTGGGTACTTTTTATCCAAATGTTGTATATTTTGAGTTGATGGTTTTCCAACTAAAGATCTTATTTTCATAAACGGTGTTTTGGTGGGCTTTCACGCGACCCTGGGGTTTGGGGCGTGACAACTTGGTATCAGAACTCTGGATTCACCTACGAGCCATGAGAAAGAGGGTGCATCACCTTATGAGGATGTGCATGTGATTGATTGCATGTGTTTAAGCGTTTTCTAACATACGCATGATAGCCTGTTCAGCATGATAGCTTGTTGTGTATATGTGAGTATGGAGGTTGGACCTTAAATTGATTAGTCTTGCCTTTAGGCATTTGGGTTAACAAACTTGGGAGCCAAGTTAGAAACGTGTTTCGCAGATGTGATTTCTAGCAAGGAATTTGAGTAGGTTATCCAAAGTGACGCGTGATTCTTATCGGTTCTCCTCAATATGTGAGATGTGTTAACATAATCTTAAGTGGCTGTGTGTTACCATGCTTATGTGTGTTATGTCTTTTACGTTAGCAATAACATGTTGTATGGAAGCTTATCCTATTATGTTGTTTTCGTATAGAGTTATGTCCACACAGGACGGACGAGGCAGTGGTCGAGGCCGTGGATGTGGTTATGGCCGAAGGGATGTTCCAGTTCCAGATACTGGGATGCTAATGTACCCCAAGGACATGTTGATGGAGTAGATCTGTTGCGTGAGATGGTAGGCTCCATTCGGTAGCTAGCTGAGGCCTCTAAGGGAAGGGAGAGCGAACTGAGGGTGATGGTCGCAATGCGCGAGTTTCGCCGTCTGAACCCTCCTATCTTTTCTGGGGATCCGAACCCTACGGTAGCCACTGAATTGCTGGAGCTGGTTACCAGGATTCTGGTTACGCTTTAGATAGAGGAAAACAATCTGAGGGTTACATTTGCTGCCTTCCATCTAAGGGGGAGTGCTCATATGTGGTGGAAGTTTGCAAGGGCTACAGTATGAGGCACTTGGGAGGCGTTTACAAAGGTATTTCTAGCAAAATACTTTCTTGCGACTTCGAGAGATCGTTATAAAGAGGACTTCCTTTTCCTTACCCAGGGAACCATGACGGTAGTCGAGTACGAGGCTAAGTTCACTAGTTTATCTCAGTTTGCACAAGAGATTGTGCCAACTAATGAGTTTCGGGCGAAGAGATTTGAAAGGGGTTTGAGGCCCGCTATCTAAGATAGAGTAGCAACATTCAAGATGCAGGTTTATACAGAGTTAGTGGAGACCGCCATGAAAGTGGAAGACACCCTGAACGAGATGTACAGAGACATAGGTAGTAGGAGTCAATAGGATGGGGGACATGCACAGTCCCAGGGACGCAAGGACAAGCATCGACGGATATCTGGTCCGAGTTCTTATCTAGTGGGGTCGTATCAGCCATAGTTTTCTGCACCCACGCCTCTCGTAGTCTCAACGGAAAGGTCAGAGAAGAGGGAGCTTATTTTTCATAGATGCAGACAGCTAGGGCATCATGCGACAGAATGCCAGAGTCTACCACCTGTTCAGGCACAGTCGCAGTCGCAGGCGCAAGGGAGGGAGCCAGTAGTTTGTTTTGAGTGCGGTCAGTCTGGGCACATTCGTAGGAACTACCCTAGAGAAGGGAGTATACGGAGTACAACTGGAGCACCTATTACACCATCTTCCCAGGGATGCCAGCCATCTAGATTTGTAGAAGGGGGCACCTTAGTATAGTCGGGCAGACAATCTATAATTTAAGGCCACGGTTGACATGCCAAAGCATATGTTCTTACAGATCACAGTCCATGCAGAGCATCGATTGTAAGGACCTGATACTTGTTTATTTTGTTCCTTCATATTTTTGGTAAAAGAAGAGACGGAATTAAAATTGGGCATGGGTGTTATAGAATTTTGCTTGTTAATGGTTGAATTAATGACATGTGAAAGTGAAATTGAGATATATGGTAACGAATGATGTTAAAATGGCTGTGCTAATGAATAATTCAAAATATTAAAATGCAAGCAAAGTTGGGAGTTTGAGATGAATTTTCAAGATTCAGCTTCAGGGGTCACCGCTCGAGCAGTGGGGGTCCGCTTGAGCGGGCTATCGGAAAATGTTTAGAATTATCTCGAATGTTCGAGAAGATTAGGGATTTTATATATATGTCCATAACCCACGTGCACCCTCATTGTTTTATCTCATCTCTCTCTCTCTCTTCTTCTTCTTCTTCATCTTCTTCTTCTTCTTCCTCTCTTTGAGAGAGAAACCCAAAAACCCATTGAAAACCCTAACCCTCTACTATGGAAATTGAAGATTTGAAGCTAGATTGGGAGTAAGCAAGAGTAGAAATCAAGCTTTGGAGCAAGGAGGTGGAAGATAAAGCATAAATGAAGCAAGATCTATCAACATCCAAACCATAGGAGGGAGAAATTAGAGGAATTTCAAGCTTTTGAGCAAATTCGAGATAGGATCTAGATTTTCTCGTATGTTTGTGATGATTTGAGTTGATAATTTCTTATATGAGTAAAGTTTAATAGAATTTATGCATGATTAGAATGGATGATAGAGTAATGTGTGGATTGAGTTGGGTTCTCACAAAAATTTGAGTTTTGAGAAATGATAAACCATGATTTTGTGAAATCATTGCATAAAAAGGGATTATGAACTTTGAATCTAATGTTTTATAGTGGAAATTGAGATTTGAGACCAATTAGATGAAGGATTAACGGTTTTGAAGTTAAAAACTCAAAACAGGGGCAAATATCGGGTTTTCTCAGCCGACAGCGCTCTCGAACGGAGCCTTGTCCGCTCGAGCGCTCAGTTGGCAAAGAGTTGGGCGCTCGAGCGCCCGACGTCCGCTCGAGCAGGCTGACTGCGCAAGGCCAACTTTGTTCGATCATATATCCCTCATTCGGACTTCGAATTGGGTCGTTCTTATATTCAAATCGAAGCCCCAGAAGTCCTCTTTCCAACAAGACTACTCTGAAAAAAAAATTCATTTTATAGAAAACGTTATGATTAAAATAGTGAGGGTATGTCAAATTTTCTTAACTATTTTTCACCCAATTTTGGCCAAATGCTTTGAAAAAGTATATTTTCATCAATATTGAACATTTTTATCAAATTTATTACCCCTAGGGTGGATTTACCAACCTTACTACACTTGGGTTGGGATACTAGTATCATACCGATTGGAGGTATTGCGACAAAAATGAGTTTTTGACATGTAACCGAGGTTTTAAAAACGAGTATGATTATGGATAATTATGGGTTATGTCATGATATAGTTATCATTAAGATTTTGAGCTTTAGAAAATAAACATGGAGTTTAACTTGTATATATATGTATATGTATATAATGGGTGCATTCCGTTTGTTTCAAATAACGTGGTCATGTGTGAGTTAAATACGTGTTGCATTTCATGAAGCTGATAAATGGAATGTGATTTATGAGAAATTATGTGCTAAAATTTATGATGGCATTTGAATTGAAGGAAAGGATATAATGCTAAAATGAGACTTGATTGGAGATGAAATGGGAAGTTGAAATGTAAAAATAGAAAAGAGGTATTACGAGAAAATATTTGGGGTGAGAAACCAGTTGTGGATTGAACTCTCGAATTTTTGTGAAAAATGAACAAATAATGAACCGTATGGATTAATGTGGACTAAGTTGACCTGGCCGGTCCGTGGTGAAAGACAGAAAACTTGCGCAAGATGGGGACCATGTGTCCACGGATTAGCCCCCGAAACGTGGTGTTGTATCGTAGTGTGTTATAGAGCTATCCATTAACCAAAGGCTTCGCGTAGCCCTATAGGGATAATAGGGAGGGATTTCTATAAGCTACACCCGATATCGACTCATTAATTGCGATACGATTTTGTGATAAACCGGATAATGAAAGTATGACACGATTTTTGTGAAAAATCGGATAATGAAATGACGATGTGGATAATATGGAAGAATAAATGGGAACAACTCGGCGTGTGTGGGTGTGTGCGTGTGAAGAAATTATGAATTGGTGAAAATTGGTAAAAATTGGTGAAAATTTGCATTTTCCTTCGATTGCACCTATTACACCTCACATATGAGTTAATCTATATCCTACGAGTTTCGGGTCACGTATGTTTACTAAACCATTTCAGGTTCGGAAGACCAGGGACGATACCAAGGCAAGGGATGCTTTGGAAAAGACTACAAGGAAGACTTTGTGCTTGTTTATATTCTTGAATTATGGTTGTGTATAAACTGAAATGGAGGATTGTAAGTAAAGATATTATGATTGTAAATGAATTTTTGAGAGTTCAAACCTTTGTTGTAAATTCGATATGTGCGAAAATATATTTGTTTAAAGAAAACTTTTATATTATCAGAACTCAAATTCTATAATGAATGAAAGTCGTAGCAGATGATTCTTAGGAGGAACGGTTTGTGGTTGGTACATGGGTCCCCGGGGTTCGGGGTGTGACACCGATAGTGGCCGATGATGCTGCTACCACATCCATGATCAAAAGTACTCTCCTAGTCTATAGATCATGGGCCAGTGTTCTTATCGACACAGGAGCATCGCATTCATTTATGTCCTCAGCTTTTGCATCTGCATTGGGGTTGAAAACAAACTTGTTAGGTAGTGCTTTATGCATGGAGACCCCAGTTAGTGGGAGTGTGATGTTGAGTCGTATTTCTAGATCCCGTGAGTTGGAGGTCGCCGGTCTTTGTTTAGAGTTCGACTTTATCATTCTAGACATGACCACGTTTGATGTCATCTAAGGGATGGATTGGCTGACCACCTATCATACTTTTATCGATTGTGATTGACAGAGGGTAACGATTTGTACACCGGAGGGAGATTATTTTTGTTTTGTGTGTGACCGGGATGAGGGATTGATGTCTATGCTCAGTGCTGTGTAGAACCAGGGCAACCTGGGTTTCCTCTTTTCAGCTCTCATGTTGGATGAGGTGGTTAGGGTTTGAGGAGAGTTACCCCCGGTGGTTTTCGAATATCCAAATGTCTTTCCTGACAATCTGTTTGAATTTCTGCTGAGCTGTGAGGTAGAGTTTTCTATTAATCTAGTTCTAGGAGCTGGTTCCAAATTTATGCCGTCTTATCACTTTGCACCAACTGAGTTGCGTGAACTCAGGGTACAACTTCAGGAATTGCTTGATAGGGGGTTTGTACGCCCAAGTACTTTGCCGTGGGGAGCTCCTACTAGTTTTGCTATGAAGAAGAATGGATCCTTGTGATTGTGTATCGACTACCGAAAGCTGCATCAGGTAACGGTGAATAATAAGTATCCTATGCCAAGGATTGATGACTTGTTTGATCAGTTGAAGGGGTCGAGTTGCTTCCCGAAATTGACTTCAGATCAGGATACCATCAATTGAGGATTAGGGACGAGGACATAGCAAAGACCACCTTTTAGACTCGTTATGGTAACTATGAGTTTCTGGTTATGCCGTTCGGTCTGACAAACGCTCCTGCAACATTTATGGGTTTGTTGAATCAGATCTTCCATCCATATTTGGATAGTTTTATGGTGGTGTTCATGGATGATATTCTTATCTCTTCATCCACAAAGGAGGCACACGAGAACCATCTACGTATTATTCTACAGACTCTAAGGTATGCGAAGTTTGAGAAGTGCGAGTTTTAGATGTCTGAGGTGAGATTTCTTGGAAACGTAGTGTCAACAAACGGAGTAGCAGTGGATTCGTCGAAGACTGATGCTCTGATGGGTTGGGAACGATCGAAGAACGTCTTTGAGATCTGTAGTTTTCAGGGCCTAGCAGGCTACTATCGATGATTTGTGAATGATTTTACAAAACTCGCCGCTCAAATGATACGTCTTACGCAAAAGGGAGTTGTGTTCGTTTGGAATGAGTCCTACGAGTCGGCATTCTAGGTGTTGAAGACGAGGTTGACTAGCGCACTAGTGTTGATTATTCCAGAGCGAGGCTTGGGGTATATAGTGTACTATGATGCATCACATGATGGTCTAGGCTGTATCCTGATGCAGGGAGCTAAGGTTGTAGCATATGGTTCTCGACAGTTGAAGACGCATGAGAAGAACTATTCGACATACGATTTGGAGTTGCCAGCCGTGGTCTTTGCCTTGAAGACATGGCGTCACTATCTTTATGGTGAGCACTTCGAGGTTTTCTCCGATCATAAGAGCTTGAAATACTTGTTTTAGCTGAAAGACCTTAACTTGCGCCAACGACGATGGATGGCGTTGTTGAAAGATTATGATTTTGACTTGCCGTATCATCCAGGGAAGGCCGATGTAGTGGCTGACGATCTTAGTAGGAGATCTCATGGGTCGCTAGCTTCTGTGGCTATACGTGAGTGGGACATGCTTGGAGAGGTTTGAGAGTTTGATCTGTGTCTTAGGAAAACAGCGACGGGTGCCACCTTGTTTTCGATAATTTCACGACCTGCGTTGATTGCACGTATGCTAGAGGTCCAGCAGATGGATTAGGAGGCAAAGATGATACGAGATCGTGTTGCTAGCGGAGAGGACACAGTGGGATGGGTTGTAAGTTTAGATCAGAGTTTGAGATTGACTTGGTGGTTGTTTGTACCAGAGTCATGCAGTGCTAATATACTACATGAGTGCCATCATTCTCGTCTTGCAGTGCATCCAAGAGGCACGAAGATGTATCATGACCTACGTCGTCAGTTCTGGTGGACAAAAGTGAAGAGGGATGTGCTTCAGTTCGTTTCTCGGTGCCTTACCTGTCAAAAGGAAAAGGCAGAACACCAGAGACCAACATGATTGTTACAGCCATTATCTAAATCAGAGTTGAAGTGGGAGAACATCACGATGAACTTTGTGTCGGGACTTCCTCGATCACCTAAGGGTCATGACGCTATATGGGTTGTGGTTGATAGGTTGACGAAGTCAACACACTTTCTTCCCATCTGTGTGAAGGATTCGGTGGATAAACTGAGTCTATTGTTTCTGATTGAGACCCACGCTTTACATCGCACTTTTGCCAGAGTCTTCAAGAGGCTTTGGGGAAAAACTTGATGTTCAGTACTGCGTTTCACCCCCAGACGGATGGTCAGTCTAAGAGGACTATACAGATTTTGGAGGATATGTTGAGGGCTCGTGTCCTTGATTTTTGGGGTTTGTGGGAGGATCATCTACCATTGGCAGAGTTTGTATACAACAACAGTTACCAGTCTAATATAGGGGGGCACCGTATGAATCTTTGTATGATAGGCCGTGTAGGTCACCAGTGTGCTTGACAGATGTAGAAGAAACCACAGTCTTAGGACCCGACTTGGTGCGGGAGACGACAAAGAAGATTACCGTGATTCGCCAATGCCTAGTGACCGCTCAGAGCCTCCTAAAGAGTTAAGCAGATCAGAGGAGAAGACCCTTAGAGTTTGTAGTGGGGGATCACGTGTTTTTGAAGATCTCGCCAAGCAAAGGCTTGATGAGGTTTGGCCGCAGCGGGAAGCTATCACCGCGCTTTATTAGACCTTTTGAGATCTTGGAATGGATTGGAGTGGTAGCATACCGTCTGGCCTTGCCACCACAGTTGGCGTATGTGCATAGTGTGTTCCACGCTTCTATGCTTCAGATGTTTGAACCTGACCCTTGACATGTGTTAGATTGGGCTGAGCTGCGAGTTGACGAGGATGTTACTTATGAGGAGCGTTCAGTGAAGATTCTAGACACAAAGGAGCAAGTGTTGAGAGCGAGAGCAATTGCTCATGCCAAGGTCCTATGGCTTCATTACGGGGTTGAAGAAGCAACATGGGAGCTTGAGTCTGGGGTTTGTGCTAGATTCCTCAGAGTTGTTTACCTCATAACCTTGTTATGAATTTTGGGGGCAAAATTCTCTAAGCGGGGAGAGTTGTGAGACCCAAATCCATTTCATTTTGAGTTATATATATATTTGGCATGTTTCTTTCAGTATATGTATATCCTCAGTGAATGATTTATGTTTCATTGTTATAGAACAGCATGTTGAGGGCTAATTAAAAGGTTTTTTGTAGTTAAACTTCGCAATAGTTTTTAAATGATTTTATTGATGTGTCGTGACAGTGTCTGTGTTGATGTGGGCCTGTAGTGCTCCACGGTGAAAGTCTGAAAACGTGCACAGAGTAGATCTCTACGTGCCTTTGGGTTAATCCCTGTAAACGAGGTGGTGGGTGCTTAGTACCCTCGGGTTTTGGTCCGGTAAACTAAGTGGTTTGCGTTGTTGTAACTCTGTATAGAACTTATCATTACCTAACAGGTCTTAAATGATTCAGGAAAAGGTAATGGGTAGGAGTCTATAGTTGTTGCCTTTGTCCCTGTGTGTGGCAGAGTCGGTACAAATGAATCATTTTATCGTTTAATTTTCCTCGATTGTGTGATCCGAGTGGGAAAATAACATTTCGTTTTCAGCTATGTGGTCTAAGGGAAAAATAACGTTTTGATTACGGCTTTTTTTAACTGTGAAAACGTTATCTGTATTGTTGATATGCATGTTGGAAACATAGGATTTTATGAAGTAAAACCATTTTGAGGCTCGTGTTACCTTGATGAAAAACATGTGATTTTTAGGATGGAAAAACTTTTTGGCTCTTGTGGTTGAGTCAACTACATGCTATGTGATTACATGTCCTACTTTACGGCTTTATAGTCTTTTTCTATTGGGCTTCGGCTCACGTTGTGGAATTTTGTTGTAAAACTTTTTTCAGGTGAACGCGGTCCTGTAGGTTGACCTTGAGATGCCCTGAGGTAGATGATGTCATGACTTTTGTTTTATTTTTATAGGTAGTTTATACATTTTGTATATGTAACATGTTATAAATCATATGTAATTCTTATGGATGTATGCATGATTCATGCTTTCGAGAGAACCATAGGTTGGTTGTTGTTTTTTGTAGTTCTATATCATGATTTTTGTTGGTTGGTGCAACGGTTTACAAAAGGAAGTTTTCAAAAGGTTTATGCTGCAATAAAACTCTTGTACTTCAAGGGAGATTTTGGAATGGCCCTAAGCTTCTTTTAAAAAGTAATGATTTTCTTGTCTAAAACATGTATTTTGTTTTTAAAGGCTTGGCTTGTGGGGTAGTAACCGTAGCCTCTTGCGCTACTCTTTTAAATCAAATAAACCATCGATAGTACGCTTTTATAAAGGTTTTAGCCTCGTTTGTGCTTTAGAGTTTTCATCCGTTGTGTTGGGCAATTTTGGTGATTGTTTGTGGGCTTTTTGCGTGATTCGGAGTTTGGGGCATGACAAGACAGAACAAATGATATTGTGAAAGTAACTGAAAGCAATAAAAACCCTAGGTTCGTCTGTGAGTCACGACCCTTTTGATTTTTTCAAACCCTAGAAGACTAAGCATCCTAAGCCATGGTGCGCTAGGAAAATCTTGCACGTCCTAGTCGAAAACTAGGATCCCTAAGCCCATGTAAGCCACAAAAATCTTTCAAGTCCTAGAAGACTAAGCACCATAAACCCTGGTGAGCCAGGTAAATCTCTCAAGCCCCAAAAGACTAGGCACCCTTAAGCCCTGGTGCATTAGGTAAACGTTGCACGTCCTAGTAGATGCTTAGAAACCTCAAGCCCTAGAAGACTAGGCACCCTAAGCCATGGTGCGCCAGCCAAACCTTGTACGCCCTAGTAGAAGACTAGAAATCCTAAGCCCTAGAAGACTAGGCAACCTAAGCCCTAGTGAGCCATGTAAATCTTTCAAGCCCTAAAAGACTAAGAAACCTATGCCCTGGTGCACCAGGCAAACCCTGCACATCCTAGTAGAAGACTAGGAAGCTTAAGCCCTGGTGCCCCAGGAAAATCTTTCAACCCTAGGTTCGTGTGTGAGTGGCGATCCTTTGGTTTTTGCACACCCTAGTAGAAGATTAGGAATCCTAAGCCATGGTGAGCCAGGTAAATCTTTTAAGCCCTAGAAGACTAGGCACCATAAGCCCTGGTGCACCAGGTAAATCCTTTCAACCCTAAGTTCGTATGTGAGTGACGATCCTTTGATTTTTGCACGTCCTAGTAGAAGACTAAGAACCTTAAGCCCTGGTGCGCCAGGCAAATCTCTTTCCTAAATTCCCCCTCTAATTTTACAATAATGCCCTCTTGAGGTTTTCCCAAAAATAAAAAAATAGAAAAAGATGCCCATAATTTTTAGAGGTTTTTGCAATAATTGCCCCTAGATTTTTAAGATTTTTGAAAAAAATTTCCCTTAATTTTTAGGATTTCTAAAACATTTTCCTTAAATTTTTAGGATTTTTGAAAAATTTTCCCTAATTTTTAGGATTTTTGAAAAAGATTTTCTCTAATTTTAGGATTTTTTTTAAAAAAATTCTCCCCTTAGATTTTCGTGCCCCAAAAATAAAAAAAAATCAATTCCTTAGATTTTATGTTTTTTCCAATAACAAAAATGAAAAAAAAACTTTCCCTCCTCAGATTTTCATGAAAAACCAATCTTTTAGACTTTTATGTTTGCCCCAAAAATAAAAGTAAAAAATAATCGAGTCCCTTTATTTGCATCTAAATCCTAACCATAGTGTCCTTACTGTTTTAATTTATATTGCGCAGGTACCTAAGCTAAGTTTGTTGTGATTACATGTTTTACATGTCCAGATCTCAAACACTACACACATTCATCACATCATATCATCATCAAATCATATAACATTATCACATATCACAGGGGGATCCTAAGCATGCATCTATGTTTGAGATATATCATATGTCATGCTTGGATATTGAAATAACAAAGATAAGGGAACCTATCTATGGACGCTGGCAAGAGATGTGCTGGTTTGGCTCCTTGAGGAGAACGCCAGCAGCAACGACGTCGACAGGAGGATCATAACGCCTCATCCCACCCAGAACCAAGCGGTGTGGAACTGGAGCATAGGTGTGTGGATCAAAGGGTGCTGGGTGACCCTCCCCGACATGTGGGTTAACGAAGTCGGCCATTTCGGCCTCTGTAGCAGTGTCAGCAGCAGCCTGTGCCTCGGAAGCTACCCGTGCCTCATCCTTAGTAGCACGGTGAGAAGCATGCTTCACCTCGAGGGCAAGGGCGTCCATAGCGCCTATCATCATGGAGGACTACGAAGCAGTAATCCCAAACAGGAATGGCCCCCATAGAGGAGCTCCCAGCAACAGAAGGGCCTTACAGCTCCCCCGAGTCATCATCTCCATGGTCTAGACCCGCTATGTAACACCCAGCTCCCGCAAGGGACCAAACTTGTACAAAGAATGTGATCCCGCCGCAGACCGGTAACCAAAGAGAAAGATAAGAGATAAAGATATTAAGAGACAAAACAAGAACTTTTAAGCAACCACAATACCTTAATGTCAAAAGGGGTATACATGAGTCACAAGGGATTCGCCATCCCAAGGGCATACCTTACTTCTAAAATATCAAAAACCTTCAGGGTCTTATACATTAAACTCTGCCAAAACTAAAAACTAAGCAAAGGAAAACTAAACAAAAACAATTCCCAACACCAGAACCAAAACTACTCGACGACGCATGTGGTGGACCAACTCCTAGCCGTTCCTGGTATTTGCAACTACAGAGGTTACAGGAGAGCGCACTTAGCATTATTATGAACAGAAAAGACAGTTGCATAGTTAAGGATAACTAAAAACTCTTTCTAAAAACAGTTCATCACATTTTTCACGACAATATAGAAACTGATGCATTTGCTTAAATATGAAAATATCACAGATTATACAAAACCTTCTCAGTATTGCAAACAGAAATATGTTCCTGGCTCAAGCGCCAAAAATTTAAAACGCATGACCACTTTCTCAAATCTAGACTCAAACCCCAACAATGTCTAAGTAGTCATCAATCTCACGACCGGGAGTTTTGATGGTACCGTAACCTCAATCCGCAATGCACGGATGGCAACGTGATGGAATGAAGGCCACTCTCCACCAAGCACGAGTGGTATGTGCTAAAACCTGGGACTCAGCCCAAAAGCCTTAAAAGCAAAAATTCCCACTTAACAGAAAACCTCCCCTAAAGGGACAAATAAAAAACCCATAGTTGGGTAACCTCCCTCATAACGCGATATAAAGGGTCGAAAACCCTTGTAACTTGGCACTTTGGAACAACCACACAATATTAACCATATTTTCATAGTAACATCATGCTAGCTCAGAATATCATGGCTTTTAAAACAATAGGTTCATGCGATCGTCAAACTAGTTATAGTTCAAAATATACGCTTCAAAGCATTGTTAAGCATCATTTATATAAACTTAAGTTCAAGATAATGGCTAAGCACTCTCACCTTATCTTATATGCATACAGACCGAACCTTTGTTTTTCCTCGGGTAACAAAACTTCCATGCCTAGCAAGCAAACATGACTTAACCGTCAACACGGAGTTCTACCCCTCGTAGAACGTGAAGTAGTAAAACGATTCTGACCATTGAATGTTTTCTTGATTTTGGGGACCCTGGTTACTTTCTTTTTAGGTTTAAGGGGTACTACGCACTTACCCAATCCTTCACTTGTTTAAGGATTTAACTTAACCATTTATTACTTTCTCACAATCATTAAATTTTAAAGTACTTGAGCATTTTGAGGTACTTAGACTTGGAGTTGGAATATGAATTTTGGTGAACATTTATATTAAAATATTCTCTACATCTTTTATGTTTTACACTAAGGCCAAAACCTAAGGCAACTAGGTGGAAAACTTAACAGAAACGAAAACGGTTCAGCACTTGCTCAGAGAATTGGTCAGAAAAGTGTCTCTGTTGGTCTCAGTTTTGGAGAATCATCCCAAGGTTTTAAGGTCTGATATTTGGGAACCCAGTACGTCAATATGTTATCTACAAAGTTCATGTAGACCATTTTTGGAATAAATCACTAAAAATAGAGGATTTGGACTACACAAAAATATGTGACAGAAGTATCCCTTGAGGGCTGAAACACAACAGAGAGTTTTAAAGGAATTTTGACCTATCAAAACTTATTTTTTTGTGCTCCTTTTTGGTGGATAGCTGGATACACATGTTGTCTACAACTTTCATATTTTGGCCAAAACTCGGATATCATTTTAAAGTAGGGTTTTTAGGGCTGCATTGTTGTTGACTGGTCTGAAACTGACACACTTTGGTAGAATTGCAATATCTCGAGTTCTACTTACTCAAATGAATTCAAACAAATTTTGGATGAAAGATAACAGAAAACTCTAGGTCTGGATATGAAGAACACGCTTATAAACTAGGGTTTTCACATTGGTTCAATTCTTGACTTTTTGAGCGTAACTCTTGTCTTAAACAACTTGGACTTATAACTTTGAATTCTTATCCTCAACATTAAAGTTTTAATATATGCTTGTGTGGTCCTCCCACTTTCCCGGATCTCAGGCTCGGAAAGGTTAAACGGTCGGACCAGTTCCTCTAACTGAACTTAGGTTCGAGATTTTTTTTCTTTTGAGATATTCTTTCTTTTTTATTCGTATATTGAGTTCGGGTTGTTACATACCATGAACAGAAACGGAATCATAAACAATAAGGTAAACATTGTGTATCAAGGGGAGTACTCACAAAAGGGCATGAAAGCTGAAGAACAAAAGAGAAGCAAAGTGAAAGTTGAGAGAGCGTTGAGAGCGCAGAGGAGCAAGAGAGAGAGAGCATGGGTGCGAATGAACCAGGCTCGCGCACCTCAGAGGACCATATGCTTGTTTGGAAGTGGCGGTCACCACTTCCAATGTTGGCAACCGTTGGGAAGATGAAGTGATTTGTGGCCACCGCTAGGATGGAAGGGTTTTTATCCGGCAATCACCATGTCAGACAGGTTGTCTTGGCGGTCGCCAGGTAGTCAACGGTCATGTCGTAGTCCCGAGCCTTGCACCCGACGACCGCCAGGTCAGTAGGTCATCATTAGGTTTTGGGGTTTTGAGGGGCTGTTTGGGGGTTATTTTTGTTTGTATTGTGTGTTTTATTACATGCTTATTTTATTATTGATGGTGTGTAATTTTATTTTGTGTTTTCTTTTATCATATATTTTCTTTATAAATTTTCGTGTGTTTTTCAGAAATCATTTGGTGAATTCAAAATAGGTTCTTCAGTCTGGTATGTTTTTATCTTGGTTGATTTTCAAATTTTACATGTTTTTCAAAAATGATTTTCAAAATGATCGTTTTGTGTGTTGTTTTGTGATGCTTTCTCTCGATAAATTTAATTTTAAATCGTGACTTAGTTTTTAATTATTTTTATCCTGTGTTTTGTCCCGAGCTTTTAGGTCTTAACTCAACCTATTAATTTGTGATTTTTTCTCCTAATAAATTTAATTTTAAGCCGTGACTTGGCTTTTAATTATTTTTATCCCACGTTTCGTTCTGAGTTTTTATATCTTGGCTCAACCTATTAAATTTGTGGTTCTCTCCGTTGATAATGATTTTAAAGTCTTAACTCGACTTTTTAGTTATCTTTATTTCGTTATCGTTCCGAGTTTTTAAATCTTGACTCGACCTAACTAATTCATTGTTGCTTTCCCGATTAAGATAATTTCTAGGATCTTGACTCGATCTTTCTGATTATTTTATCCCCAACTGAGTTCTTAGATCTTAACTCGATATTTGATTTGTGTGTTTTGGCACCCTTTAGATCTTGATTCGATCTTTAGGGTGGTGTTCGGATCGTATCACTGATGTTAGCATCTGCATCATGTTTCTTATCTTGTGTCCTTACATTTTGTCCCGAGAACTACGTTTTGGTCTGATCCCTAGCAAAGGGGTACGTAAGCAGCTCGATAGAAATTTGAGTATGACTAACATTGTATGCACGCTTGTATGCTTGTGGCCTAAGATTGATGGCTCGACCAAATGGTTGTTGTTTTTGGATCTTTGATATAACTTGTATCATGCGCTGCTATGCAAATTATCAAAGAAGAAAAACTGTAGACACCCCAATTTGACCCGCCTAATCTTAGGTGAATATGATGATGAAAACAGTTGGAATGGTGCTCCAATACGATCCTCAGGAAATGATCCAAACTCAATATTTGAACCTAATCTTAGGTGAATATGTGAATGTAGTTGTTAATACTACATTTACATTTTCTAATAATTGCCTAGTTATTTTCACTATGTTGCTTTGTAGTTTAAACTTTTTCTTTTCTTTTCTTTTAATATTAGTTTAATGTTTCTTTACTAGCATTTTATTTTCTTTTTCTTTTCTTTTCTTTTAATATTAGTTTAATGTTCCTTTACTAGCATTCTATTTTCTTTTTCTTTTATTTTTCTTTTAATGTTGGTTTAATTTTTCTTTACTAGTACATTTTATTTTTTTTCTTTTTCTTTTAATGTTAGCTTTATTTTTCTTTACTAATATTCAATTTATTTTAATGTTAGCTTAACTTTCATTTCCTAGTATTTCTTTTATTTTTCTTTTTGCTAACCTCAAAACTCACCAAATCTTTAATATTAGCTTTCTTTTAGTAGTATTCCTTTTATTTATCTTTTCTTTCATTTTATTTGACACTAAAATCTACAAACAATTTTAATCTTAAATTTAATTTCCTTTTAAATGATATCTCTTTTATCTCTTTTTGTTGTTTTGATTTTTTTAGTTAATAACTAATTTGATAGTAACCATTTAGAAAGCATGCTTTGATTATTTTTATTAAAATTATGTTAGTGTAATTTTAGGTTATTTACTAATTTGCATATTTAGCATGATAGTTTTAAAGTATGCCTTATTTGTTTCATTTGAAATCGTATTTAGAATAACTTAGATATTTTTAGATATTGTTAGCAAAATTCATGTTTACTTTTAGTATAGTTTGAATTTAATGATTTTAAGTATATTTTTGTTCTTTTATTTGAATCATTGCATGTGGATTTGCTCCATGTTTTCTTTAGATAGAAATTGCATACCATAGGATTTAAGATTTTCTTATCTTGTTTACTTTATTTTGGCATTCTATATACATATGTTATGTATTTTCTATACTTGATTTTGGATGTTCTTTGCCACCATTTTTTATATTTGCATGCATTTGAGAAATCTTATTAAGAACCAATGATGATTAGTAAATGTCAACCTTACGGTTGGGCGAATGAGATGCCTATTACCTTTCCCAATTCGTACCTTAGCCCTCGAATCATTTTTCTCTGGTTAAACGCTTTAAAGATTAGTAGTCATTTTTGTTTTTATTTGTTTTTCTCAAAAATGAAGTGGCGACTCTATTTTCAACAAAAAGGGATTTTCAAAATTTAGATTTCAAGGTGTTAAAATATTTTTAAGCATCCTTTGAATTCACATATTTTTGATCTACCAAAAACCCTAAAATTCTAGCACCACAACCTTCCACTTAACTCATTTGACTTCTGGATTATAAAATCTACCTGTAGTGTTCAACTAGATTAAAACTTATAAGCTTCCTTAAGAGGTATCATCATTCCTAAATTTTTGGGACGTGGATTCTATCAATAATTAATATTCACTATATAATTAATATCGTCATCCAACTCATAGGGATTATATACCCATATAAGATCTCACCCTCTAATGAATCAAAATAATGAATATTAAATATATAAAAATAATAATTATTTTGAGATTAAGAACATAAGGACTCATAATAACCATGGGGTGTAAATAAATTTATATTGTCAGTACAAACTTAATTATCCCAACTTGGTCATGTTCAATGCACATAAAGTGTACTGCACAATGAGTCGGAAAAAATTATCGAGACAATTATCGTTTTTTGTAATCAAGACAGATACACTAAAATGTTGTACTCTAGCTGTACCGATGGTGTGCCCAATTCCATGTAAACTGTGAACCAAAAAACTTATATTCTACGAAAACTGATATTCTGGTCTTCTATGTGGAAGCCGAACTTTACTCACCAGATTAAATACTATGTAGAATAGAAGACACCCATGTACAAGATTAAATAAATAATTAAATGCATACATTACTCATTAAGATTCTTATAAATAAAAAAACTAATTTTATTAATAAATAAAATTAAATACTAAAACCAAAATCAAAGTTTTTAATATACAACCCTGACAATTTCCCACTTATACTCAAAATTATGCTGCCATACATCTGACTCTCATGCCCTCTACATGACTGTGAAAAGTCAAAACAGGTAAGCTCTTTGTAAAAAGATTTACAAGATTGTCTGCTGATATAATCTTGGCCACAGCTATATCACCTCTCTGTATGATCTCTTGTATCAGGTGATATTTACTCTCGATATGTTCCACCTTCCAAGGTAAGCACATATCTTGAGATCAATTTCAAGAAACCTTATCTGATTGAAAATCTGAGTCTGTGTACCATAAAAGTATTTCACTATCTACTTGATAAACCAACATATAATCGCTAGTCTTTTTTAGGTACTTGATTATATATTTTACCTTTGTCCAATACTCGTGCCATGGATTAGACTGATATATGCTAACTATGCCAATAGGAAAATAGATGTCGGGTCTAGTGCAAAACATAGCATACTTGAGGCTTCTTACTGCCGAAGCATAAAAAACCGTCTTCATCTTTTTTATCTCATTAGGGGTCTTAGGATATTGATCATTGGACATAGTAATTTCATGCAAAAAAGGGAGAAACCCTTTCTTCGAATTTTGCTTGCTAAAATGAGTAAAGACGGTATCAATATAAGTAGCTTGTGATAAGCTCAACATCCTCTATTTTTCGATCTCGTATAAGCTTGATCCCAAAGATGTGACTGGCTTGTCCCATGTTATTCATATCAAACTGGCCGGATAATCATACATTTACTGAAGATAACAAACACCCTCACATAATTTTCAATGAGCAAGATATTATCCACGTAAAGTACTAGAAATACCACCACGCTTCCATCACGCTTCTTGTACACACCAAACTTGTCAGAAATTTGATCAAAATCATAAGACTTAATGGACTGATGAAACTAAGTATTTCAAGACCTAGATGCCTGCTTAAGTCCATAAATTTATCTATTAAACTTGCACAACATGTGCTCTTAGCCCTTTGCTATGAAACCGTCTAGTTGTACCATATAGATACATTCGTCAAGACTTTCGTTAAGAAAAAATGTCTTGACGTCCACTTTCTAAATTTCGCAATCGAAATAAACCGCAATGGATAAGAGAATTCGGATAGACTTAAGCATAGATATCGACGAAAAGGTCTCCTCATAATAAATTCTTTCTTTTTGAGTAAACCTTTTTACAACAAGCCCAGTTTTAAAGGTTTCCACATTCCTGTCTACTCCTCTTTTTTTCCTATAGATCTACTTACATTTGATGGGTTTTATCCCTTCAAGTGGTTCTATAAATTTTTAAACCAGATTAGAGTACATAGACTTCATCTCTAAATTCATAACCCTTTGTCATAATTCTGCATCTTTATCTTGGAGTGCTTCATTGTAGTTACAGGGTTCAGTATCTAGTTCTTTTAGAATCATATCAAAAGAGTCTCTCAAGAACATATACCAATCGGGTTGATGAACAACCTTCCCACTATGACGAGTCACTTACCGCGTTTGTGTACTACCACTGACATGCTATGTTGATTTAGAACCCTATGACCCATTACCCACATGCTCTTCTGGTTGTGAAACTGGCATGTTAATGGTAGCACCCTGATCTAGTTCAGGATCTGCACGTGTCTCGATAATTCTCTTAGTACGACAAGGCAATGGGATATCGATGACACTTTTCCACGGCGCTTCTACTATACTACTGGTATTTTCTCTCTGCTCTTCCAAAACATTTCTACTCTTGGGTTTGTGGTCTATTACCTAATCTTCTTTTAAGAATCGATCATCGGCATTGACACTGACCTTCTAATCCTTAGGATTATAAAATGAACCACCATTCATTTCCCTGGGATATCTAACAACAAAACAGACTTCCGTTCTCGATTCTAACTTATCTGCGTTCTATTTCAGCACGTGTACTGGACACCCCCAAATCTAAATATATCTTAGACTAGGCTAGTGCCCAGTCCACAATTTTGTTAGAGTAAAAGATTTATAAGGTACCAAGTTTAGAATATAAGCTACTGTCTTCAATGCAAATCCCCAAAACGAGTTAGATAAGTCCGAATAACTCATTATAGACCTCACCATCTCCATATTAGTCATATTCCTTCTTTCTGTTACACCATTCTTCTATGGAGTGCCCAATGCAGTCAACTAGGATATAATTCCCTCCTTTGAAAAATAATATCTAAACTCTCAAAAGAGGTACTCGTCACAATGGTCAGACCGAAGTGTCTTGATACATTTTCCCAGATGCAGCTTTTGCCTTAAATACTTTGAATTTTTCAAAGCATTCAAACTTATGTTACATCAAATAAATGTATCCATGTCTTGAATAATCGTCAATAAAAGTGACAAAATACTCAAAGTCACGTCTAGTTTGGATAGTCATATATCCACATAAGTTAGAGTGAGCCTGTTCCAACGGTTCTTTAACTCTATAGCCTTTAGCCGAAAATGGCCTCCTTGTCATTTTACCCTCCAAGTAAGATTCACATAGTAGAAGTGCCTCCACTTCCAATAAACTCAAAGGTCCATCTTCAACTAGTCTATTTATCCTTTTTAGATTAATATGACCTTGGTATAAGTGCTAAAGATACGTTTGATTCATTAAAAAGGGTTCATTTCTCTTAAATGGTGAATTAGATGTATTATTTAATTCATTTCATTGCCGTATAGGAGAGATTGGAGTAATCACATAAAGATCATCCACTAATATACGAGAACAGATAAACCATTTATTATCTTTAATAACTACGGAGTTGTTAAAATAAATCAAATATTCGTCTTTAATCAATTTAGAAATAGAAATTAAGTTTCTTCTAATAGATGGTACATAAAGATAACCATTCAATATTAAAATTTGATATCTACTAAAACTGAGAGTGACATCTCCCACTACAACTACTACCACCCTTGTATTATTACCTATGTGTAGATAAATCTTTCCGTCACTGAGTTGTTTGATTTCCTAGAACCTCTATAATGAATTGCATATATGATTACTGGCTCTTGTATCTATACACCAGGTACCAGTAGAAAACACCGCTAAATATGTTTTCACAACTAGTGAACATGAATTATCTTTGTTATTTTACTTGCCAAGATAAACTGAACATTACTTTTTCTAGTGCCATGTCTGGTTGAAGTGAAAATATCTACTTTTGACTTTTTCACACCAGTCTGTGGCCCAATAATTGTCTTAAAAATCGTGCCACCCTATTTTTAAATCTTTTTATTCTTTATGCTTTTCAGCTTAGAGAAGAAAGAGCCTTTTTCAGAAACAAATACATTTTTTGACTTCCTAAGAACACCATCAGCAGTTAAAACAATATATAGATTTCTTTTCCAGTTAACATAAGTAACACCCGTGAGTTTGTTTTCTTTAAATATAGTCGCGAGAGGATTGAAAGACATTTTATTCAAAGAATCACATAATTAAAAACCATCAATTATGATGAGCAAAACTTTGTATTTTATTTTAAAATCGGTTCCTTTTACTATTTTAAGAAAACTTCACCAACAACCTACTACACCGTAAATAGCATGCATCGATGGGAAGTACGTCTACAATTCATCATTTGTCAAGACAGGTCAATTCTTATTAATTTTACTATTTAGGTAATAGACCTTGCTAAGTAAAATTATATAGCTGACATAGTTTTGGATTTATAAATAATAGAGTGACTCAGATAGAGATAATATTATTATTATAGCTAAATGTAAACCATCACTTAATCTCGAATCAATCGCTTTGCAATGAACCCTTAAGATTGAGAAATAATTCACACTAACAATTACCTAAAATTATTCCTAAAGGAGGTTCGTACTAGTGATCCCGTAATTAATTATGTCTGATGGAGAAGAAGGCCCTAATGCTAACATGTGAGACCTGAATCTGTTTCATTTTAAGTTATATATATATTTGACGTGTTTCTTTCAGTATATGTATATCCTGAGTGAATGATTTATGTTTCATTGTTGTAGAACATCATGTGTAGATGTGTTTTACACTTTCTTGGGTTTGGTTAAGTCTTGTTTGGCTAGTGTTTAGACTGAAAAACCTGTTTGACGCAAAGGACTGTGTTTCCACAGCAGTCCAGTCGACTAGACTGGAGAATCTAGTCGACTGGGTTGACAGTGGGTTCATTTAGTCGACTGGATGAGGCATGTCAGTCAACTGGAGGGTGGTTTTTTCGTGTTTTATAAATATTCAGGGGCTGGAGATATTTTAAAAACATAACTTCTCGACTAAGTTTCTTGTTTTCTCTCCCTTCTCTCTAGATTTTGAGGGCTCGGGGCTTAATTTTTTGTTAGTTTGTTTGTGGATCCTTGCTATACGTGATGTAAGCTTCGCATTCATCTGGACGGATTCTTGTTTCGACAAAATTCAATTTTTGAGGTTTTGAGTTTTGACTCACCGAGGTAGGATCCTAGACTGTATAGTTGTTAGAGGGTGTTACGTGTAATTATATGCTTTCTCACCAAGTAGAAAATGCATAAAATTTTATTTTCATGTTTAAACCTTGGTTTTCGGGTAAAAAGTATGTTTTTACACCTTTCTTGATTTATTTCATGAATCGGATGTGTTGATGTCTGTAGTTTTCGAAAAGATGGGTTTTAAAAATGGAGGTTCGTGAAACTTGTGAAAAACGTGTATTTGGACGTTTAGAGCTAACCCTCGGAGTTGAGTTTTACCTTTTTAAAACATTTTGATGGAAATCTGTTTTCAATGTTGTTTGATCTCCTTGTTGATGGATGATGTGGCGGTGGGCCACTAGATTTCTTTTTATACATGTTAATATATAACTGTTTTACGATTTTTCGTAGTTGAGCTACGTACTGATTTTTAAATGATTCTATAGATGTGCCATGACAGTGTGTGTTGAGTTGGACCACAATTGCTCCTCAGTGGAAGTTCAAAAATGTGCGCAGTGTAGGTTCCTGCATTCCTTCGGGTTAATCCCCGTAAATGAGGTGGTGGGTGGTTAGTACCCTCGGGTCTTAAACCTGTAAACTAAGTGGTTACGTTGTTTTTTTTTTGGGTAGTTTAATTGGAGAAGGGGACCCTAGGGTATAAGCCTTGGGTGGAAGTGGGAAATTGGTAGCTCCAGGCTACTGGTGTTTGCCACCACTTCGTGGTTACATTGTTGTGACTCCGTATAGGACTTGTCATTACTTAGCAAACCCTGAGCGATTTTAGAGTAATGGGCAGAAGTTTATAGTTGTTACCTTTGTCCTTGTGTGTGGCAGAGTCGGTATATAGAATTCATTTTATTGTTTTATTTTTCTCGGTTGTGTGTTTCGAGTTGGAAAATAATGTTTTATTCTTAGTTGTGTGATTCGGGTGAAAAATTAGGTTTTTGGTTACTGTTTTCCATTAATAGTCACATGATATCTGCACGGTTGATATGCATGGTTTTAAGGATGAAAACGTGGGATTGTATGAAGTAAAACCATTTTGAGGCTCTTGTTGGCCTGATGGAAAACTTATGGTTTTCAAGAGAGAAAACCAGTAACCGGCATCTAGGTCAACTACTCATGTTCACCTATACCTGATAAAGGTTTGTACAAAATTCCACACCGTGAGCCTTAAGGCGATATACTTATGCATGTATGGAACTGTATGTTTACTTTTTATGAGAGATGTACCTTGGGTACTCTTTATCCAAATGCGGTATATTTTGGGTTGATGGTTTTCCCACTAAAGATCTTACTTTCATAAACGGTGTTTTGGTGGGCTTTCACACGACCCTGGGGTTTAGGGCGTGACAACTTGGTATCAGAACTCTGGAGTCACCTACGAGCCAAGGGAAAGAGGGTGCATCACCTTGTGAGGATGTGCGTGTGATTGATTACATGTGTTTAAGCATTTTTTAACATACGCATGATAGCCTGTTCAGCATGATAGCTTGTTGTGTATATGTGAGCATGGAGGTTGGACCTTAAGATTGATTAATCTTGCCTTCGGGCGATTGGGTTAACAAACTTAGGAGCCAAGTTAGAAACGTGTTTCACGGATGTGATTTATAGTAAGGAATCTAAGTAGGTTATCCAATGTGACGCGTCATTCCTGTCGGTTCTCCTCAGTATGTGAGATGTGTTAACATAATCTTAAGTAGCTATGTGTTAGCATGCTTATGTGTGTTATGTCTTTTACGTTAGCAATTACATGTTGTACGGAAGTTTATCTTGTTATGTTGTTTTCGTACAGAGTTATGTCCATACGGGGCGGACGGGGCCGACAAGGCAGTGGTCGAGGCCGTGGATGTGGTTATGGCCGAAGGGATGTTCTAGTCCCACATACTGGGATGCTAATGTACCCCAATGACCTGTTGACGGAGTAGATCTGTTGCGTGAGATGGTAGGCTCCATTCGGTAGCTTGCTGAGGCCTCTAGGAGAAGGGAGAGCGTACCCGAACTGAGGGCGATGATCGCAATGTGTGAGTTTCACCGTTTGAACCCTCTTAACTTTTCTTGGGATCCCAACCCCACAGTAGCCATTGAATTGCTGGAGCTGGTTACCAGGATTCTAGATATGCTTTAGATAGAGGAAGATAATCTAGGGGTTACATTTGTTGCCTTCCAGCTAAGGGGGAGTGCTCATATGTGCTGGAAGTTTGCAAGGGCTATAGTATGAGGCACTTGGGAGGCGTTCACAATGGTATTTCTAGCGAAATACTTTCCTACGATTTCGAGAGATCATTACAAAGAGGACTTCATTTTCCTTACCCAGGGAACCATGACGGTAGTCTAGTACGAGGCAAAGTTCACTAATTTATCTCGATTTGCACAAGAGATTGTGCCAACTGATGAGTTTTGTGCGAAGAGATTTGAAAGGGGTTTGAGGCCCGTTATACGAGATAGAGTAGCAACATTTTGGATGCAGGTTTATACAGAGTTAGTGGAGACCGCCATGAAAGTGGAAGACACCCTGAACGAGATGCACAGAGATAGAGATAGTAGGAGTTAGTAGGATGGGGGACATGCAAAGTCCTAGGGATGCAAGGACAAGCATCGATGGATATCTAGTCCCAATTCTTATCCGGTGGGGTCGTATCAGCCATAGTTTTCTGCACCCACGCCTCTCGTAGTCTCAACGGAAAGGTCAGAGCAGATGGAGCTTGTTTTTCATAGATGTAGATAGCTAAGGCATCGTGCGGCAAAATGCCAGAGTCTAGCACCTGTTCAGGCACAGTCGCAGTCGCAGGCGTAGGGGAGGGAGCTAGTAGTATGTTTTGAGTGCGGTCAGTCTGGGCACATCCGAAGGAACTGCCCTCGAGAAGGGAGTATACGGAGTACAGCTAGAGCACCTATTACACCATCTTCCCAGGAATGCTAGCCATCTAGATTTGTAGAAGGGGGCACCTCAGAACAGTCGGCCAGACAGTCTACGATTTAAGGCCACAGTGGACAAGGCAAAGCATATGTTCTTGCAGATCCCAGTCCATCCAGAGCACCGACCGTGCCCGATGCTGCTGCAATCACATCTATGATCAAACGTACTCTCCTAGTCTATAGATCATGAGCTAGTGTTCTTATCGACACAGGAGCATCGTTTTCATTTATGTCCTCTACTTTTGCATCTTCATTGGGGTTGAAAACAAAACTTATTAGGTAGTGCTTTGAGCATGGAGACCCCAGTCAGCGGGAGTGTGATGTTGAGTGGTATTTGTAGATCCTGTGAGTTGGAGGTCGTCGGTCTTTGTTTAGTGTTTGACTTTATCATTCTAGATATGACCACGTTTGATGTCATCCAAGGGATGGATTGGCTGACCACCTATCGTGCCTTTATCGATTGTGATCGACGGAGGGTAACGATTTGTACACCGGCGGGAGATTATTTTTGTTTTGTGGGTGACCGGGATGAGGGTTTGTTGTCTATGCTCGGTGCTATACGAAACTAGGGCAACCTGGGTTTCCTCTTTTCAGCTCTCATGTTGGATGAGGTGATTAGGGTTTGAGGAGAGTTACCCCCAGTAGTTTGTGACTATCCAGATGTCTTTCCTGATAATCTGTTCAAGTTGTTGCTGAGCTGTGAGGTAGAGTTTTCTATTGATCTGGTTCTAAGAGTTGCTTCCAAATTTATGCCATCATATCACTTTGCACCAACTGATTTGCGTGAACTCAAGGTATAACTTCAGGAATTACTTGATAGGAGGTTTGTACGCCTAAGTACTTCACCGTGGGGAGCTCCTACTCGTTTTCCTAAGAAGAAAAATGGATCCTTGTGATTGTGTATCGACTACCGAAAGCTGAATCATGTAACGGTGAAGAATAAGTATCCTATGCCAAGGATTGATGACTTATTTGATCAGTTGAAGGGGTCGAGTTGCATCCCGAAGATTGACTTGAGATCAGGATACTATCAATTGAGGACATAGAAAAGACCGCCTTTTGGACTCGTTATGGTCACTATGAGTTTCTGGTCAAGCAGTTCGGTCTGACGAACGCTCCTGCGACATTTATGGGTTTGATGAATCGGATCTTCCATCCATATTTGGATACTTTTATGGTGGTGTTCGTGGATGATATTCTTATCTATTCATCCACAATGGAGGTGCACGAGGACCATCTACGTATTATTCTACAGACTCTAAGGGAGAATCACTTGAATGCGAAGTTTAAGAAGAGCGAGTTTTAGATGTTTGAGGTGAGATTTCTTGGATATGTAGTGTCAATAAATGGAGTAGCAGTGGATTCATCGAAGACTGATGCTGTGATGGGTTAGGAATGATCGAAGAACGTCTTTGAGATTTGTAGTTTTTTGGGCCTAGAAGGCTACTATCGATGATGGTTTGTGAATGATTTTGCAAAACTCGCCACGCCAATGACATGTCTTACGCGAAAGGGAGTGGCGTTTGTTTGGAATGAGTCCTGCGGTTGGCATTCCAAGAGTTGAAGACGAGATTGACAAGTGCGCCAGTGTTGATTATTCCAGAGCGAGGTTGATTATTCCAGAGCGAGGCTTGGGGTATACAGTGTACTGTGATGCATCACATGACGGTGTAGGCTTTATCCTGATGCAGGGATGTAAGGTTGTAGCCTATGGTTCTCGACAGTTGAAAACGCATGAGAAGAACTATCCGACACACGATCTGTAGTTGGCAGCCGTGGTCTTTGCCTTGAAGACATGGCGTCACTATCTTTATGGTGAGAACTTCGAGGTTTTCTCCGATCACAAGAGCTTGAAATACTTATTTTCGTAGAAAGACCTTAACTTGTGCCAACGACGATGGATGGAGTTGTTGGAAGATTATGATTTTGACTTATAGCATCATCCAGGCAAGGCCAATGTAGTGGCTGACGCTCTCAATAGGAGATCTCATGGGCCATTAGCTTCTGTGGCTATACGTGAGTGGGACATGCTTGTTGAGGTTTGAGAGTTTGATCTGTGTCTCGGGGAAACAGCGACTGGTGCCACCTTATTTTCGATAATTTCACGACCTGTGTTGATTGCAAGTGTGCTAGAGGTCCAACAGATGGATCAGGAGGCAAATATGATACGAGATCGTGTTGCTAGTGGAGAGGACACGGTGAGTTTAGATCAGAGTTTGAGATTGACTGGGTGGTTGTTTGTACCAGAGTCATGTCGTGCTAATATACTACATGAGTGCCATCATTCTCATCTTATAGTGCATCCAGGAGGTACGAAGATGTATCATAACCTACGTCGTCAGTTCTGGTGGACAGAAGTGAAGAGGGATGTGCTTCAGTTCGTTTCTCCGTACTTTACCAGTCAAAGGGTGAAGGCAGAACACTAGAGACCGACATGATTGTTACAGCCGTTGCCAAAATCAGAGTGGAAGTGGGATAACATTACGATGAACTTTGTGTCGGGACTTCCTTGATCACCTAAGGGTAACGACGCTGTATGGGTTGTGGTTGACAGGTTGACGAAATCAGCACACTTTCTTTCCATCCGTGTGAAGGATTCGGTGGATAAACTGAGTCTATTGTTTCTGATCGAGACCCACCTTCACATCGCACTTTTGGCAGAGTCTTCAAGAAGCTTTGGGGATAAACTTGATGTTTAGTACTGCTTTTCACCCCCTGATGGATGGTCAGTTTGAGAGGACCATACAGATTCTGGAGGATATGTTGAGGGCTCGTGTCCTTAATTTTTGGGGTTCGTGGGAGGATCATCTACCATTGGCAGAGTTTGTATACAACAACAGTTACCAATCTAATATAGGGATGGCACCGTATGATACTTTGTATGATAGGCCATGTAGGTCACTAGTGTGTTGGACAGTTGTAGAAGAAACCATAGTCTTGGGACCCAACTTGGCGCGGGAGACGACAGAGAAGATTGTCGTGATTCACCAATGCCTAGTGACCGCTCAGCGCCGCCTCAAGTGTTTTGCAGATCAGAGGAGAAGACCCTTGGAGTTTGTAGTGGAGGATCACGTGTTTCAGAAGATCTCGCCAAGCAAAGGCTTGATGAGGTTTGGCCGCAGCAGGAAGCTATGACCGCAATTTATTGGACCTTTTGAGATCCTAGAACGGATTGGAGTGGTATCATACCGTCTGGCCTTGCCACCAAAGTTGGCATCTATGCACAGTGTGTTCCACGCTTCTATGCTTTGGATGTATGAACCTGACCCTTCACATGTGTTAGATTGGGCCGAGCTATGGGTTGATGAGGATGTTACTTATGAGGAGGGTTCAGCGAAGATTCTAGACACAATGGAGCGAGTGTTGAGAGGGAGAATAATTGGTCATGTCAAGGTCCTATGACTTCATTACGGGGTTGAAGAAGCAACGTGGGAGCTTTAGTCTGGGGTTTGTGCTGGATTCCTCAGAGTTGTTTACCTCGTGACCTTGTTACGAATTTTGGGGCAAAATTCTTTCAGGGGGGAGAGTTGTGAGACCCGGATCCGTTTCATTTTGAGTTATATATATTTGACGTGTTTCTTTCAGTATATGTATATCCTCAGTAAATGATTTATGTTTCATTGTTATATAACAGCATGTTGAGGGCTTGCTAAAAGGTTTTTCGTAGTTGAACTATGCAATGGTTTTTAAATGATTTTATACATGTGTCGTGACAGTATTTGTGTTGATGTTGGCTTGTAGTGGTCCTCGGTGAAAGTCTAAAAACGTGTGTAGAGTAGGTCCCTACGTGCCTTCGGGTTAATCCCCGTAAACGAGGTGGTGGGTGCTTAGTACCCTTGAATTTTGGTCCCGTAAACTAAGTGGTTTGCGTTGTTGTGACTCCGTATAGAACTTATCATTACCTAACAGGTCTTAAATGATTCAGGGATAGGTAATGTGCAAGAGTTTATAGTCATTTCCTTTGTCCCTGTGTGTGGCAAAGTCGGTACAAAGGAATCATTTTATCATTTTATTTTCCTCGGTTGTGTGATTCGAGTGGGAAAATAAAGTTTCGTTCTCGGATGTGTGGTCCGAGTGGAAAACAACGTTTTGATTACTGCTTTTTTTTGTAACTGTGAAAACATTATCTGCATTGTTGATATGCATGTTGGAAACATAGTGTTTTATGAAGTAAAACCATTTTGAGGCTCATGTTAGCTTGATGAAAAACATGTGAATTTTAGGATGGAAAATTTTTTTAGCCCTTGTGGTTGAGTCAACTACATGCTATGTGATTGCATGTCTTACTTCACGGCTTTATAGTCTTTTTTTATTGGGTTTCGGCTCACATTGTGGGATTTTCTCGTAAAATTTTTTTTAGGTGAACGTGGTCCTGTAGGTTGACCTTGAGATGCTCGGAGGTGGATGATGTCATGACTTTTGTTTTGTCGTTATAGGTAGTTTATACCTTTTATATTTGTAACATGTTGTAAATCATATGTAATTCTTATGGATATATACATGATTCATGCTTTTGAGAGAACCAAACGATGGTTTTTATTTTCTGTAGTTCTATATAACGATTTTCGTTGGTTGGTGCAACAGTTTACAAAATGGAGTTTTCAAATGGTTTATGCTTCAATAAAACTCTTGTGCTTCGTGGGAGATTTTGGAATGGCCCCAAGCTTCTTTTAAAAAGTAGAGATTTTCTTGACTAAAACATGTATTTTGTTTTTAAAGATTTGGCTTGCGGGGTCGTAACCGTAGTCTCTTGGGCGACTCTTTTAAATCAAATAAACCCTTAATAGTACATTTTTATAAAGGTTTTAGCCTCGTTTGCGCTTTAGAGTTTTCATCTGTTGTGTTGGGCAATTTTGGTAATTGTTTGTGAGCTTTTCGCGTGATCTAGAGTTTAGGGCATGACAAGACAGAACAAGTGATATTGTGAAAGTAACTGAAAGCAATAACAATCCTAGGTTCGTGTGTGAGTCACGACCTTTCAATTTTTTCAAGCCCTAGAAGACTAAGCATCATAAGCCCTGGTACGCCAGACAAATCTTGCACGTCCTAGCAAAAGACTAGGAATCCTAAGCCATGGTGAGCCACAAAAATCTTTCAAGTCCTACAAGACTAAGCACCATAAACCCAGGTGAGTCAGGTAAATCTCTCAAGCCCCAAAAGACTAGGTACCCTAAGCCTTGGTGCACCAGGTAAACCTTGCACGCCCTAGTAGATGAGTAGAAACCTCAAGCCCTAGAAGATTAGGCACCCTAAGCCATGGTGCGCCAGGCAAACCTTGTACGTCCTAGTAGAAGACTAGAAATCCTAACCCCTAGAAGACTAGGCACCCTAAGCCCTAGTGAGCCAGGAAAATCTTTCAAGCCCTAGAAGACTAGGCACCCTATGCCTTAGTGCGCCAGGCAAACCCTGCACGTCCTAGTAGAAGACTAAGAACCTTAAGCCCTGGTGCACCAGGCAAATCTTTCAACCCTAGGTTTGTGTGTTAGTTACGATCCTTTGGTTTTTGCACACCCTAGTAGAAGATTAGGAATCCTAAGCCCTAGTGAGGCAGGCAAATCTTTTAAGCCCTAGAAGACTAGGCACCCTAAGCCTAGTGCGCCAGGTAAATCCTTTCAACCCTAGGTTCTTGTGTGAGTGGCGATTCTTTGGTTTTTACACGTCCTAGTAGAAGACTAAGAACCTTAAGCCCTGGTGCGCCAGGAAAATCTCTATCCTAAATTCCCCCTTCAATTTTACAATAATGCCCTCTTGAGGTTTTCCCAAAAATAAAAATTTAAAAAAAGTTGCCCATAATTTTTAGAGGTTTTTGCAATAATTGCCCCTAGATTTTTAAGATTTTTGAAAAATTTTAGGATTTTTGAAATAAATTTCCCTTAATTTTTAGGATTTCTAGAACATTTTCCTTAAATATTTAGGATTTATGAAAAATTTTCCTTATATTTTGGATTTTTGAAAAAGATTTCCTCTAATTTTAGGATTTTTTTAAAAAAAATTTCTCCCCTCAGATTTTCGTGCCCCAAAAATAAAAATAAAAAACCAATTCCTTAGATTTGATGTTTTTTCAAAAAACAAAAATGAAAAAAAAAAATTCCCTCAGATTTTCATGAAAAACCAATCTTTTAGACTTTTATGTTTGCCCCAAAAATAAAAGTGAAAAAAATCGAGTCCCTTTATTTGCATCTAAATCCTAACCCTAGTGTTCCTACTATTTTAATTTCTATTGCACAGATACCTAAGCTAAGTTTGTTGTGATTACATGTTTTACATGTCCAGATCTCAAACACTACACACAATCATCACATCATATCATGATCAAATGATATCACATCATCAAATATCACAGGAGGATCCTAGGCATGCATCTATGTTTGAGATATATCATATATCATGCTTGGATATTGAAATAGCAAAGATAAGGGAACCTACTGATGGACGCTGGCAAGAGATGTGCTGTTTTGGCTCTCAGAGGAGAACGCCAGCAGCAACGACGTCGACAGCAGGATCATAACGCCTCATCGCACCCAGAACCAAGCGGTGTGGAACTGGAGCGTAGGTGTGTGGATCAAAAGGTGCTGGGTGACCCTCCCCGGCATGTGGGTTAACGAAGTCCGCCATCTCGGCCTCTGTAGCAGCGTCTGCAGCTGCCTGTGCCTCGGAAGCTACCTATGCCTCATCCTCAGCAGCACGGTGAGAGGCATGCTTCACCTCGAGAGCGAGGGAGTCCACAGCCCCTATCGTCATGGAGAACTATGAAGCAGTAATCCCCCCGACAGGAATGGTCCCCATGGAGGAGCTCCGAGCAACAGAAGGGCCTTACCGCGCCCCCAAGTCATCATCTCCCTGGCCTAGACGTGCCATGTAACACCCTACTCCCGAAAGGCACCAAACCTGTACAAGGGATGTGATCCCGCCGCAGATCGGCGGCTAAAGAGAAAGATAAGAGATAAAGATATTAAGAGACCAACCAAGAACTTCTAAGCAACCACAACACCTTAATGTCAAAAGAGGTATACATGAGTCACAAGGGCATACATTACTTCTAAACCATCAAAAACCTCCAAGGTCTTATACATTAAACTCTATCATAACTAAAAACTAAACAAAAGAAAACTAAACCAAAATAATTCCTAATACCAGAACCAAAACTACTCGACGACGCCTGTGGTGGACCAACTCCTAGCCATTCCGGGTATCTGCAACCACAGAGGTTACAGGAGAGCGCACTTAGCATTATCATGAACAAAAAAGACAGTTACGTAGTTAAGGATAACTGAAAACTCTTTCTAAAAATAGTTCATCACATTTTTCATGACAATATTGAAACTGATGCATTTGCTTGAACATGAAAATATCACATATTATACAAAACCTTCTCAGTATTGCAAACAGAAATATGTTCCTGGCTCAACAGCCAAAAATTTAAAATGCATGACCACTTTCTCAAATCTAGACTCAAACCCTAACAATGTCTAAGTAGTCGTCAACTTCACAACCAGGAGTTCTGATGTCACCGTAACCTCAATTCGCAATGCACGGATGGCAACGTGATGGAATGAAGGCCACTCTCCACCAAGCACGAGTGGTATGTGCTAAAACCTGGGACTCGGCCCAAAAGCTATAAAGGCAAAAACCCCCGCTTAACGGGAAACCTCCCCTAAAGGGACAAATAAAAAATCCATAGTTGGGTAGCCTCTCTCATAACGGGATATAAAGCGCCGAAAATTATTGTAACTTGGCACTTGGGAACAACCACACAACATTAACCATACCTTCATAGTAACATCATGCTAGCTCAGAAAATAATGGATAGCACACTTGAATTAAAAATATCATGGCTTTTAAAACAACAAGTTCATGCGATCGTCAAACTAGTTATAGTTCAAAACATACGCTTCAAAGCATTTTTAAGCATCATTTATATAAACTTAAGTTCAAGAAAATGGCTAAGCACTCTCATCTTATCTTATATGTATACGAACCGAGCCTTTGTTAGCGAGCTAAGCTTGCTCCTCGGGTAACAAAACTTCCATGCCTAGCAAGCAAACATGACTTAACCGTTAACACGAAGTTCTACCCCTCTTAGAACGTGAAGTAGTAAAACGATTATGACCATTGAATGTTTTGTTGATTTTAGGGACCTTGGTTACTTTCTTTTTAGGTTTAAGGGGTACTACGCACTTGCCCAATTCACTTGTTTAAGGATTTAACTTAACTATTTATTATTCTCTCACAATCATTAAATTTTAAAGTACTTGAGCATTTTGAGGTACTTAGACTTGAAGTTGGATTATAAATTTTGGTGAAAATTTATATTAAAAATATTCTCTACAACTTTTATGTTTTACACTAAGGCCAAAACCTAAGGCAACTAGGTGGAAAACTTAACGAAAACGAAAATGGTTCAACACTTGCTCAGAGAATTGGTCAAAAAAGTGTCTCTATTGGTCTCAGTTTTGGGGAACCATCCCAAGGATTTAAGGTCTGATATTTGGGCAAAATGTACTTCAGTATGTTAGCTACAAAGTTCATGTAGACTACTTTTGGAATAGATCACTAAAAATAGAGGATTTGGGCTATACAAAAATATGTGACAGAAGTATCCCTTGAAGGCTGAAACACAACAGAGAGTTTTAAAGGGTTTTCAACCTATCAAAACATATTATTTTGTGCTCATTTTTGGTGGATAGCTAGATACACATGTTGTATGTTTTAGCCAAAACTCGAATCTCATTTTAAACTAGGGTTTTTAGTTCTGCATTGTTGACTGGTTTGAAACTGACACACTTTGGTAGAATTGCAATATCTCGTGTTTTACTTACTCAAATGAGTTCAAACAAATTTCGGATGACAGATTACAGAAAAATCTAGGTCTGGATATGAAGAACAGGCTTATAAACTAGTGTTTTCATATTAGTTCGTTTCTAAACGACTTGAATTTATAACTTTGAATTCGTATCCTCAACATTAGGGTTTTAGTATATGCTTGTGTGGTCCCCCCTCTTTCCCGGATCTCAAGCTCGAAAAGGTTAAACGGTCGGGCCGGTTCCTCTAACTGAACTTAGGTTCCAGATTTTGTTCTTTTTGAGATATTCTTTCTTTTTTATTCGTATCTTGAGTTCGGGTTATTACACACCATGAACAGAAACAAAATCATAAACAGTATGGTAAACATTGTGTATCGAGGGGAGTACTCAAAAAAGCAAGAGAAAAGGGCATGAAAGCTGAAGAACGAAAGAGAAGCAAAGAGAAAGTTGAGAAAGACTTGAGAGTGCAGAGGAGCAAGAGAGAGAGAGAAAGGGTGCGAATGAACCAGGCTCGCGCACCTTCGTGGACCATATGCTTGTTTGGAAGTGGCGGTCGCCACTTCCAATGTTGGCAACCGTTGGGAAGAGGAAGTGATTTGTGGCGACCGCTAGGATGGAAGGGTTTTTATCCGGTGATCGCCATGTCAGACGGGTTTTATCTTGGTGGTTGCCAGGTAGTCAACGGTCATGTCATAGTCCCGAGCCTTGCACCCGGCGACCGCCAGGTCAGTAGGTCATCATTAGGTTTTGGGGTTTTGAGGCGTTGTTTGGGGGTTATTTTTTTTTGTATTCTGGGTTTTATTACATGCTTATTTTATTATTGAGGGTGTGTGATTTTATTTTCTGATTGCTTTTATCATTTATTTTCTTTATAAATCTTCGTGTGTTTTTCAGAAATCGTTTGGTGAATTCAAAATAGGTTCTTCAGTCTGGTATGTTTTTATCTTGGTTGATTTTCAAATTTTACGTGTTTTTCAAAAATGATTTTCAAAATGATCGTTTTGTGTGTTTTTCTGTGATGTTTTCTCTCGATAAATTTAATTTTAATCCGTAACTTAAGTTTTAATTATTTTTATCCTGTGTTTTGTCCCTTGCTTTTAGGTCTTGACTCAACCTACTAATTCGTGATTTTTCCTCCTAATAAATTTAATTTTATGCTGTGACTTGGCTTTTAATTATTTTTATCCCGTGTTTCGTTCTGAGTTTTTAGGTCTTGACTCAACCTATTAAATTTGTGGTTCTCTCCGATGAGAATGATTTTAAAGTCTTGACTCGACTTTTTAGTTATGTTTATCTCGTTATCGTTTAGAGTTTTTAGGTCTTAACTCGACCTAACTAATTCGTTGTTGCTTTCCCGATTAAGATAATTTCTAGGATCTTGACTCGATCTTTCTGATTATTTTATCCCCAGCTGAGTTCTTAGATCTTAACTCGATATTTGATTTGTGTGTTTAGGCTCCCTTTAGATCTTGACTCGATCTTTAGGGTGGTGTTCGGATCGTATCACTGATGTTAACATCTGCATCATGTTTCATATCTTGCATCCTTGCATTTTGTCCCAGGAACTACGTTTTGGTCTGATCCCTTAGCAAAGGGGTACGTAAGCAGCTCGATAGAAATTCGAGTACGACCAACATCACATGCACGCTTGTATGTTTGTGGCCTAAGATTGACGGCTCGACCAAATGGTTGTTGTCTCTGGATCTTTGATATAACTTATATCATGCGTTGCTATGCAAGTTATATCAAAGAGGGAAAACTGTAGACACACTAATTTGACCCCGCCTAATCTTAGGCGATTATGATGATGAAAACAGTTGAAATGGTACTCCAATACGATTCTCAGGAAATGATCCAAGCTCAGTATTTGAACCCAATGATCAAAACCTTCAAATCAATGAAAACATCTTAAACCATCATGTTCATTCTGGCGACCGCCAATAGAACTTCTTCGAAGCTTCCACCTTTTGTGGCGACCGCCATGTTCATTGTGGTGACCGCCAGTAGAATGTCTTCGAAACTCTAGCCCAAGGCAACGACCGCCAATAGAAACCCTTAGAAGCTTCTTTTGTTGTGGCGACTGCCATGTTCATACCCGGCGACCGCCAACTCCAAATGCCTGACGTGTCCCAAAACGTGTCAGCATCTCATTGGTTGAAGAATTTTATAAATACCATACCCTCTGGTACGTTTTTAGGACAGTGTTTTAGAGAGAGAAACTCTATCGAGATACCGAGCATGTCCGAGCCCCGACGCCGAAACCCTGCTGAAGTACCGATAACTGAACCCCTGATACCGAAATTCTGAAACCCTAACTTGGATTATCGCTTGAGAATCGAATTGCTCATCACCATTCCCCGACTAGAGGATTCCTTAGTGATCCAGGTATTTTGTTTGGATCTCTAGTCCCTCCTAACTCCATTTCCTACCTTTTTGCAGTAATCGAGTTAATTTGATTGTTTCATCTTTTACATTGCTTATATAGTTGTTTTAATCTTTAGAATTCATTTAGGTTTACAATGAATGTTTTTAATTTGGTAAAGTAGTTAGTCTTAACTTGTTTAGTTTATTTGCATTTTTGTATTAAATTTGTTAAATCGTCAAATAGTACTAAAATAAATTGACAATACAACTTTTGATGTTGTTCTTGTCATAAACCAATGCATTCACATTTATGTAAATGTAGTTGTTAATACTATATTCACATTTTTTAATAATTGCCTAGTTATTATCAATATATGGCTTTCTAGTTTAAACTTTTTTTTTTCTTTTCTTTTAATATTTGTTTAATGTTTCTTTACTTGCATTCTATTTTCTTTTTCTTTTCTTTTCTTTTAATATTAATTTAATGTTCCTTTACTAGCATTCTATTTCTTTTTCTTTTATTTTTCTTTTAATGTTGGTTTAATTTTTCTTTGTTAGTACATTTCATTTTCTTTCTTTTTCTTTTAATGTTAGCTTTATTTTCCTTTACTAATATTCCATTTATTTTAATGTTAGCTTAACTTTCCTTTCCTAGTATTTCTTTTATTTTTCTTTTTGCTAACCTCAAAACTCGCCAAATCTTTAATATTAGCTTTCTTTTAGTAGTATTCCATTTATTTATCTTTTCTTTCATTTTATTCGACACTAAAATCTACAAAAAATTTTAATCTTAAATTTATTTTCCTTTTAAATGATATCTCTTTTATCTCTTTTTGTTGTTTTGATTTTTTTAGTTAATAACTAATTTGATAGTAACCATTTAGAAAGCGTGCTTTGATTATTTTTACTTAAAATTATGTTAGTGTAATTTTAGGTCATTTGATAATATGCATATTTAGCATGATAGTTTTAAAGTATGCCTTATTTGCTTCATTTAAAATCATGTTTAGAATAGCTTGGATATTTTTAGACATTGTTAGCAAAATTCATGTTTATTTTTAGTATAGTTTGAATTTAATGATTTTAAGTATATTTTTGTTCTTTTATTTGAATTATTGCATGTGGATTTGATCCATGTTTTCTTTAGTTAGAAATTGCATATCATAGGACTTAGAATTTTTTTTTGTTATTTATTTTATTTTGGCATTCTATATACATATGTTATTTATTTTCTATACTTGATTTTGGATGTTCCCTCTTTACCACCATTTTTTATATTTGCAAGCATTTGAGAAATCTTATTAAGAACCAATGATGATTAGTAAAAGCCAACCTTACGGTTGGGCGAACGGGGTGCCTAACACCTTTCTCAATTCATATCTTAGCCTCTGAACCCTTTTTCTCTAGTTAAACGCTTTAAAGATTAGTAGGCATTTTTTCTTTTCTTTGTTTTTCTCAAAAATCAAGTGGCGAATCTATTTTCAACAAAAAGGGATTTTTAAAATTTGGCTTCCAAGGTGTTAAAATATTTTTAACCATCATTTAAATTCACATATTTTTGATCTACCAAAACCCCCCAAATTCTGGCACCACAACCTTCCACTTAACTTATTTGACTTCTGGATTTTAAAATCCACATGTAGGGTTTGACTAGGTTAAAACTTATAAGTTTCTTTAAGAGGTATCATCATTTCTAAATTTTTGGGACGTGAATTCCATTAATAATTAATATTCACTATATAATTAATATCGTTATCCAACTCATATGGATTATATACCTATATAAGATCGCACCCTCTAATAAATCAAAAAAATGAATATTAAATATATAAAAATAATTATTATTTCGAGATTAAGAACATAAGAGATCATAATAACCATGTGCTGTAAATAAATTTATATTGTCAGTACAAAATTAATTATCCCAACTTGGTCATGTTCAATACACATAAAGTGTACTGCATAATGAGTCGGAAAAAATTATCGAGACAATTATCGTTTTCCTTAATCAAGACAGATATACTAAAATATTGTACTATAGCTGTACCAATGGTGTGCCCAATTCCATGTAAACTGTGAACCAAAAAACTTATATTCTACAAGAACCGATATTCTGGTCTTCTGTGTGTAAGCCGAACTCTACGCACCAGATTAAATACTATGTACAATAAAAAACATCCATGTACAAGATTAAATAAATAATTAAATGCATACATTACTCATTAAGATTCTCATAAATAAAAAAAACTAATTTTATTAATAAATAAAATTAAATACTAAAACTAAAATCAAAGTTTTTAGTATACAACCCTATCAATCTCTCACTTATACTCAAAATCATACTGCATTACATATGACTCTCATGCCATCTACATGACTGTGAAAATTCAAAGCTGGTAAGCTCTTTGTAAAAAGATTTACAAGATTGTTTACTGATATAATTTTGGCCACAGCTATATCACCTCTTTATATGATCTCTCGTATCAGGTGGTATTTACTCTCGATGTGTTCCACCTTCTAAGGTAAACACATATCTTGAGATTAATTTCAAGAATCCTTATCTGTTTGAAAATTTGAGTCCGTGTTGTTGGAGGCAATACTACTAAGATCCTTGTTTTTATAAAACGATTTTTGATAAAAAATTAACTGGACGGGTAAACGCCGAAACGGGCTCCAGATAAAAATTTTGACGTCGAACTATCAAAAATAAACCCGTACAACCAAAGTTAATTTAGAAATATACCTCTTGTAGATCTAATCTTTAACTACGACTTGATTCCGAGTTGAAGCTCCTGTCAGATCTTCTACCGTATTCCCTTATGTGATCCTCGAACGTAGTGTGGGCTACGATCCTTCGAAAACTTGTACCGACAGAACCCCGATATATTTTTTAAGTCTTGAAAGATAAAAATAATATACCAAAAATGATATAAAAATCAATCTCAACTAGTTCAGCCTACCCGCATATATATAGGGCTATAGCAGGGACCAGGGAAGTAATTATGAGTAAGACTTTCAGTGGAACACAGATACCTACGGGCGGTTTCTGTAATTATGAAAAGTCGCAGCGGTTTCTGCAATTTTCATAAAACACTGAATTACAGTTCACAC
>JAULJZ010025690.1:0-12541 GCA_032270985.1 Heliamphora pulchella | reverse complement strand
ATTCGAGGAACGTAACTTAGGTAGTCCAATGTAAAAACAACTGTAGTTGACGGCTTTGTGCAGTAAGGAAGAGTAGTTAACCCCAAACCATAACCTAGGGTGGTTTCAAAACATAGACTTTTTATATTTCCATGTATAAACTCAAAATACACTACACACATCTAGCAAGTTTTCATAGATAGTCATAGATCCTACCTTTTATATGCTCAAACAACTCAAGACAAGGCTCAAGTAAGCTCCAACCAAGCAAGACTCTAATCAGAGGGTGAAAACCAAGCTTTCAACACACAAACCAACTCCTCCAACGCTTGACAACTAAGGGATGATCTCCAATAAGGGTAAGAGAGCTCAAGAGGGCTCCAAAATCTAGATCTAGGGTTTTAGCTTTTAGTTTGGAGAGAGAGAGAGAGAGAGATGACGAGAATGAGAACAAACACCTCAATCGCGCAACTTAAAGTCCCTTCTGTCACAGACAGCTCAATCGATCCCAAGTCCGATCGATCAGTCTCTCGCTGTAAGGCATTCTAAGGAAAGAAAACATATATGATTCGAATTTTGTTTCAAACGCCTCAAGGTTCATCCAAAGAACCCACAATAACTATTTCCATGCATTAACAAGCAAATAATAACCACTAACAATCATTATCATGATCAAATTTTAATCCTTTTTCATAATTAAACATTCAATCATATTCCACCGACACGTCATAACAAGTTTTAATTAATCCTTTCAAATTATAAGGGATCGGGTCCCTACAGGTGGATAGAGGGCAATCATCATCATTCATGGACATTTTGCTCCCTTTGAGTCTAACTGTTGGGCAACATGCAACCACGGTTGCAATGGAGCAATTTGTAAGGCATACAAAGTCGCTCGACGACTGCGAATTGAATGTCGACAACAGAGGTGGTTTATCGGACTCGAATAAAGACTTTGACACTTTGTTAACGTGTACCAATCAAGATGGTGATGCTGAGGATGACGAAGAGAAAAATGGGCACGTTGGAGAATGAGAAGTGATGGCACCAAAGCGGCTAGTACGTTTGAGCTAAGTACTGCGCAAGTGACAGCGGTTGACAACCCATTCTTTCAGAATAATGATAGATCCATTACTTTAAATGATTTTTACTCTAGTAGTAGGATTTAGAATCTAGAAACGGTTGAACTACGGAAGGGTATGTTATTCAAAGATAAGAATGACTTTCAGAAAGCTGTGAAGTTGCATCACATTAAGAACAATCGACAATTTGAAGTCGTGGATTCGAGGAACGTAACTTAGGTAGTCCAATGTAAAAACAACTGTAGTTGACGGCTTTGTGCAGTAAGGAAGAGTAGTCACGGGTACTTTGAAATAACTCAATATGCTGGTGATCATCACTACACATACAGGAGGATGAATAGGGACCACTGTAACCTAGACTCCCGATTTATTGCTATATCCATCACAGCTAACATTGTGGTAAGATAAACAACTTAGCATTTGATTTGTGTTGTTCGTCATACTAAATCTCTTCGATTATTTACAAATTTAATTGTGTTTGGCAGAAAAATCTAAAAACAACCCTAACTACTGTAATAACAACTGTTAACTCCATCCACAAGTACTAGAAATCCTACAATAAGGCATGGTTGGCGAGAACGAAAGCGGTCGAGATGGTGTTTAAGAGTAGGGATAAGTCCTATAATAAGTTGTCGAAATACATGAATGTGTTGTAGATATATAATCCTGGCACTGTCGTGGAATGGAACTTAATCTATCCATCAAACGCTAATGCGGAGGCATTGAACTATGTGTTCTTGGCATTCAAGTCGTCCATTGATGGGTCTAGACACTGCCCACCAGTTATATGCATATATGGCACCCATCTTTACAGCAAGTACACCGGAAAAATGCTTATCGCGACGGGAACTTCCCTATTGTGAATGAGGAAAAGACTGAGAGTTGGACTTAGTTTATCATCAACTTGTGAAAGCATATTATCCCCGATATGGGGGGGTAACTTTGGTCTCTGATCACCACGGTGTCGTAAAAAATGTTATTGCTTAGTACTAGAAGAACCTAGCTATTAGACCACTAGGGTATCACAAGTATTGTATCCAGCTGTAGACACCCCAATCTGACCAAGCAGAATCTTTGGCACCCATCTCGAGTGCTCCCCAATGACAAAACTATGAGAATTATACTCAAGGATATCCTCAAGCAAGCAAAATCACGAATATGGCTCAAAATCCAAAAGTCCTAAAAAGCCTTTAGGCCGTGACATCCCTATCCACACGGGCGTTACCTTTTTAAAAATCCTAGAATAGGCCGTGTCCTTACTCTCACAGCCGTAACCTTTTTAAAAATCCTAAATCAAGCCGTGACTTTCTTTGTCACGACCATTTCCTTTTTATCTAGGCCGTGACTTTTGAAAGTCACGATTGTCCTTTTCACTACCAAAAAGTAGCGGCCTGCACTGTACAAAAGCAAAAACGTAGCGGTCGTCACTATTACCCCTTTTTAGACAAGTGGCCGCCATTCCAAGCAAAAACAGAAGATGAGAAGACGTAGATACCAAAACTTTGCCCAAATACTCCCCCACCCGATATTCTCCTATCTATTCCATACTCCCCGAGCCTCGTTCTTGTTCCTGCTTGACCCAGAGGAGTTCTTGGAGCCCATACATTAGCTTGAAGGTATCATATACTCACCACCGAGAGACCATTCGAGGTAGATATTCACTCGAGGTAATCTTAGGATACCACGACTCTTCTTAAACCCTCACCTTCTTCCCCGAGGGTGTCGTGCATAAGGTTTTCATTGTTTTGTTGCTTGTTTATCATTCATTTCAATGTAAACATTCATTTCCTCCAAGTTTTCATTACTAGCAGTATATTTATAGTCCTTTGTTTCGTATATTTACATCTGTTTATGTTCTGTTTCGTTACTCACAAGCATACTAAGCACATCAAAAGCTTTCTGAGGTTCTGAAACATGATGACCGTGACCTTCTGATGTCACGGCCGAATGTTTTGTTAAACCCACAGTTACGACCGTGTCTTTTTTTATGCACCGATACATTTATGCCTCTCTATATGAACAACCGCAATATTTTATTGTTATGACCGTGACATTGTTTTAAGGCCAAAATGCAAAAAAAAATTTCAAAACCCTCTATTAACTGTTTATTTCAAGTTTGTACATCCTTTTATTGCTCTATTTAGTATTTTTCTTCTTTCTCTATCTCTGTTAAGTTTTCTGTCGGGTAATAAATGGTAAATGTGGCCTAGAACAAATGGGTCATGGTCTTCATTCTATATACCTTCATATCTACATATTCTGAAGATATGTTAATGTTACAGTTGCCTCATTTTCCTTTATATTTATCACCGCTGTTATATGCGGTTGTTAGGGGTGTGAGGTTTTATTGAAGCCAATAGCATGTAAATGTATTTAAGCTCTCTGTTATTCATTCTTGATATCCTGTATATTCTGTTTAGAGTTATTGCTTGCATAGAGGATGAATGATGGTATATCTAGCTTAAAACCAATAGATTATGGTCTCCATCCTTTATATCTTATTCATTTAAGCTTGTTTTAAGCCACGTGCAATGCATATACCCTCTCTTTACCTCTTAAAAATCATGGCCGCAACATTTCTTTGTTACGACCGTGAGATATATTTATTTTGTTCTTTGCGGTAACCATATTTTTTGTCACAGTCGCCAATTTTTTGACTATTTTTGTCACAACTGCAACATATGTTGCTACGATCGTGAGTTTTTTGCATGTCTAGTAGCTTAAATATGGTGTTTAAATCTCTTCTACATGTTCTGTATAGCCTTCTTACAACATGATAGGGATAGAAATATTATTGCATGACCCTTAGAATCTCACTTGTTTGTTTTATCGCTTACTCGCCTGTTTTTCACTTTGCTTTACTCAAACAATATGTGTGACATATCTAAGAATAATAACCAAGTTGCATGATCCTAGAATCTTAGTTAGATTTTTGTTTCGTTGCTTGCTTTTGTTTGAACTCTCTTTAATCTCCTATTGTGTATATATTATCTTTAAAAAATTTACAACAAGAACCAACATTAACATAGTAAAGGCCAACTTTATGGTTAGGCGAAAAGGGTGCCTAATATCTTCCCTTTTCATACCCTAACCCTCGAACCCTATTTTTCTCTATTTACGTTTTTAAAAGGCCCATAGCCTTTTTTTTCTTGATTTTTCTCAAAAACTAGGTGACGACTCTATTTTTTTAAAAAGGATGTTCAAATATCTTGGACTTTTGTTTTAAAAGGAAAAAGAATATTTTCTAAAAGTAATAGATATCTGGTGCATCCCCCACATACTCCCTCAAAGCATCCGTAACTTTTCTGGGGACTAGTTTTCCAAATAAAATCACAAGAGGGCTAAACTTAAAATGTCAATGGTTCTTGTTGTAAATTTTTCATCGGTATTCACATTTATATTTGCATATTTGTGTGCTTGGTTCTCGAACTCCCGCTCTGTCTACCCAATGCCCTGGTTAGTTTACTGTCTCGGGACTTGTTAGGGTTGGTATACTGAAAATCATATTTTTAGTAATTAATTTTATTTTAATAAAATTAATTTTTTATTTTATAAGAATCTTTATGAGTAATGTATGTGTATCATTTCTTTAATATTATACATGGATATCCAATATTCTATATAGTATTTAATCTGATGTGTAGAGTATGGCTTACACACAGAAGATCAGATTTTAGGTTCTTGCAGAATATACGTTTTATATTCACAATTTAGATGAAAATAGACATACCATCGGTACGACTGTAACACAGAGTTTTAGTAGGCCTCTCTTGGTTATAGGAAACAGATAATAGCGTCGTCTATTATTCCGACTCTTTGTACTAGTACACTTTGTGTGTATTGAACGAAACATTTGGAATAATTAATTTTATACTTACTGTATAAATTAATTCACACCCCAAGGTTATTATGAATAGTATTTATCCTCTTAATCATAAAATAATTATTGATTTGCGTATATTTAATATTCGTTGTTTTGATTCATTAGAGGATGCGATCTTATATGGGTCCATATTCTCGTTGAGTTGGATAGTGGTATTATTTATTTGGCAAATATTAATTATTGGCAGAATCCACGTCTGGAAAGATTGGGATTGATTATACCCCTTAAGAAAGCTTATAAGTTTTGACCGGCACAAACCCTACAGGTGGATTTGATTATTCAGCGGTCAAATAAGTTAAGGAGAAGGACTTAAAAAATATCAAGATGTCGATTAAATTAAATTGCCAGTAATTAAATTTAAATGGTGGGTATTAGAAATCTTAACGTAAGGAGAAATGGTAAGTATTTAATAATAGAAACTCAATGCAAGTTGGTCTTGAGATTAAGGGTCGGAGTGCAATTATAGTTCTTTAGTGGTGTGAACTGTAATTCAGTGTTTTATGGAAATTACATAAACCGCTGTTGGTTTTCCATAATTGCAAATACTGATATGAAGTTTGCTTAATTGCGAAAATCGCTAATACGTGTCTCTGTTCCACTGGAAGTCTTACTCATAATTACTTTCTAAGTCCCTACTGTAGCCCTATAAATATGCGGGTAGGTTGAACCAGTTTCATAACTTGTCTTTAAGAATAAAGCTGTCCAGGCTCTACCGGTACTAGTTCTTGGAGGATTATAGCCCACATTATATTCGGGAATTGCATACAGGAGCTTTAACTCAGATTCAAATCGTAGTAGAAGATTCGACCAGTAAAAAGGTATTCTTCTAAATTAACTTCAAATGTACGGATTTTATTTTGATCACTCATCATCAAAAGTTTTTATCTAGAGCCCGTTTTGGCATTTTCCTGTCCAGTTAATTTTTTTTAGATAATCGCTTGCAAAAATAAAGATCTTAACAGTTTTGCCTCCAACACTATATCGGGGAAGTCAACAAGTATTCTGGCCACTTGCTTCCATAAATGTGGCAAAAAGAGTTATTGTGTACCGTTTGACCATGCCTTGCACCATTCCCGGCATTGGAAGGTATATTCTTGACTTTATTCAGAAGGTATACTGAGTGAAGATGTACCAGCCTTTTCATGTGCATATAGATTCTTAGAACCCTTCTTTTAGGATCAATAAATCTTTTAGGGTTATGTAATTTTCTTTTTATGGATGCTTTTGTTTGTATAGTAACACCCCGATTAAGGTTAGTTTTCGTCCTCCCAATCCGTTGTTAAGGGTAAGTTGTTTTGAGTTTAGGTCCAGCTACTGAGTCTTCCGATTTATGTGAGCCCTTTCAGTTTAGAGACCCGAGATAATAGCACCGAGAAAAGAAGAACCTATACGCACTTGGGCCCAATCTCCGAGAGGAAGACTCTGACGTACTGATCAGTTCATATTGCCAATAGCAGAGCTGGGATTGACCATTGCTGATATGATGAGGGAAATTCTAGAATTGCAACAGACAGTCAAAGGAGTTAGTACTGCTATAACAAATCAGGTCAGGGTCCAGACTCAGTGTTAGGCTCAAATCCAAGCTTTGTAGACCTGGGTTGTAGACCCCAATGTGGTTATTCCGAATTACCTCGAAGATGGTATAGCAAATAACATTTGGGATGATAATGTGGGAACCAAGAGAGCCCAACCAGCAGTTGTTTAGCCTGTCTGGCCGGAAATTCTAGAAATCTTGGCCACCAAGGAGTCAATCTTGTCTGATAAGTTCGACAAATTGGAGAAGATTTTGAAAAAAGCCCGAGGAGTTGAGGACTATATGCTAGACGTCGAGGGTCTCTATTTATTCCCTGATGCTAAGTTGCTCGAAAAGTTTAAAATGCCCAATATGGAGAAGTTTAACGGGACCGAGGACCCGAGGATCCATTTGAGAATGTATGTGCAAACTTTGTCACAAATGGATATTAGTGATCAATTCAAATCTCAGCTTTTCCAGTGATCTTTATTAGGAGCCGCTCAGAAATGATTTTTGTCTTTATATGCTGCAAAGACGAGAACATGGGAGGACATTGCCACCGCATTTGTCAATCAGTATAACTACAACATCCAGCTCGATGTCACCATCCGGGAACTCGAGACAACCCGTTAGGAGGCTAAGGAATCTTTTGTCGAGTTCCTAACCCGGTGGAGGGCTAAGGTAGCCAAAATGAAAAGCTGACCCACTGAGAAGGAGCAAGTAATAATGGTGGTGAAGAACTTGTAGCTGCAGTTTCGTAAATATCTGATCACGCAGTCATTGATGACATTTGAGCAGGTTTTCGATGCTGGGGTACAGATAGAGGACACTCTGCATTTTAGGGATATTAAAAAGGGAGAACTGAGTCAAAGAACGGTTCAGAAACCATACGTCAATAATCAGGGCAATGCCGCCAATGCTGTATGCTAGAGTTATTAAGTGAAATTGCTAATGTGAAGCCCCGTTCTCTGGGCACGTCGGGGCATACATAAATATAAATAAATGGATATTCTATCCATTCATTCATATTTATATACGATAATTATCACATCATAAAGGCATTCTAAACCGTTCAAAATTACATAACTATTACAGTTTCACCAAGAAATTTCAAAAATTACACTAAGTATGAGAGAACTGAATATAAGAACGAAAACATAGGTCTCGACTCCTCCGAATGCATCAGGAAAATCCACGTGTTCTTGGAACTCACCCTGTTCTTCTAACTCTTCTTCTCCCTCTAGGTTGACTTCCTCTAAGAACTCCTCCTCACCTGTGGCACGAATGCCATGACCCAAGACCCAGAAGCAAAATACTCTAACTTTCTAACTAATCTCACGGAACAAAATTCACCACAACACATACCATATAACACCCAATACGAATTAAAGTCAAGAAGACAGACAAATTTATGATAGGATGGAAAATAAGTTAATAAACATGTGTATATGAGATGCCGTGTAAGTAATTCAGATAGAAGCGATGCAATAAATTTTATTTTCTAATCCAATTTAACTTAAGTTATTCTAAGTTCTCCCAAACTGAGGTGAACCATCTTAAATCCCATGATCCCAACCACGCTGACCAAGTCTACCGATCGATAAAGAGCATTCCTTATGCCAAGGGATGACTACGCAGCGGACTAAGTGTCCAACAGGGTCATCACTGACGGCAAGGGTGTGGACAAGTCAACACTCAGGCTCTCGACTCTCAGGTCAAGGTCAAACGCAGGATCGCAAAATTTAACTCCTATTATTACACCATCCGAACCACCTTCACCAAAATACAAATATCACAATAATGTGCATTTAGCACTTGGGGCAAAACCTTCCAAAACAAATCAGGACATATAGCCAATATCACAACATTTCCAAATATCTAAATTTTTAAGAATTCTAATTCCATCAATCCATGTATCAGACCTAAGGTTCAATTTCATTCTTCTAAATAAATAAATTGGGTGAACCCCGTAAACCCAACCCAATGATGATGTGATATGGCATGTGTAGCCACTATTTACAATTCATAGGTATAAATTGATCATGGCTTAGGCTAAGATGAAATATATATACTTTGTATGGAATAGTAAAATAATGAGCATGGAGTACAAGGATATGAAGCATGAGTTATAATCATCGTACATTCAATTAAAAACAATAATCAACTAATTCAAATCAATCAAAACACAAACTCTGGTCTCACGACAAAAAGGCACTCAAGCATACACAGCAACTTTAAAGGTCAAGTTCAAGTATTAAATTAAAAGGGTCGACAGGGTTTTGGGACATTTAGACTTGGAATCAAATTATGATTTCTAAACACCATTTAGATAAAAATATTTTCTACAACTCTCATGTTTAACACCAAAGCCAAAACCTAAGGTAAAAGGGTGAACAAAACATCCAAAGTAAAAATAGTTCAGTACTTTTCTCAAGATTTTACCAAACACATGCTTCTGTTGGTCTCGGTTTCGGGGTATCAGATCAAGTCCAAATGAGCCCATATTTGAGTATGTTCTATTTCAACATGTCCCCTACAAGTTTCATGTTTGGAACAAATTAGACTTTTTAGCCATTTTAGAAAATAGGTTCTGTCAACTGCCAAAACTCAGCAGAGCTGATTTTGGAATGAGGGTTTGAAACAGTTTTTGGGTATCAACCCAAGGTTTAAAGGTCTTAATTTTGGGCATCAAGTACTTCCATATGTTAGCTACAATATTCATGTAGACTAATTTTGGAATAGATCACTAAAAATAGGGTCTTTAGGCTATATAAAAATAGGTGACAGAAGTGTCCCTTGAGGGTTAAAACTCAACAAAGACTTTCAAATGGGTTTTGACCTATCAAAACTTAATATTTTGTGCTCCGTTTAGGTGGGTAGATATATATACATGTTATCTACAACTTTCATGACTTACACAAAGTTTAGATCTCACTTTAAACTAGGGTTTCTAAGTCGGTAGTGTTGACTGGTCGGAAAATGACACACTTTGGTAAAATTGCAATATCTCGAGTTCTACTTATGCAAATGAGTTGAAACTAACTTTGGATGAAACATAACACAGAAATATAAATCTGAACATAAAGAACATACTTAGATCAATTTTTTACATTGAGTTATGGTATTTCAAAGTTCAGGACAGAAATATCTATGTTCTCAAAAATCAAGTCTGTTAGGGTCCAAGTCTTCTACTTGTGTCATGTCAAGTTTTTATTTCATTGCTTTGCATGCTTGTGTTTTAGACTTTAATATCAAGGCTCAAAAACTCTTAGAAATCATCAAACTCAAAGATAACAATATACATCAGCATCTCATATCATCCATAAACATAACAGCCCTAAATTTTCAACTACGACGCCTTTTCGGTTTGATTTCGGTTCTCGATTCTTAGAGTGTTTAAAGGGATGTGTTGGGGGATATTTTGAGGGATATTAGACACAAGGTTTAGAGGTTTTACTTACTTGTTTAGAAGGCTCAAGGATGGCAGGATGGTAGGATAGGAAAACACCACTTTATTCTTAGCTCCCTTCTTCCTTCTTTCTCTTCTTTTTCTCCCTCAAACTTATAGAACACTCAACCAAGTCTTTCTCTCTCTATATGCACGAAAATATGAAGGGAAGAAGATGGTGTTTGGCTTGGTTTATATAGGCAAAGACTAGGGGACTTGGAGGGGACAAAAGATTAATTAAGGTACCTTTTTTCTCCTTTCTTCCTTACACATCACATGGGTTGAATTGATATGAGTTGACATGGTGCAACTTTTGAGGCATATACATCAGATATGGAGAAGAGAAATACAGCTAGGGGCTGTTTGGGGGATAAAAACCTGACCCCACATCAATCAAGGGGTTTTGCATTGGTTTGCGTGCCCTTTTGTGCAAAAAATGCTTTAAAAGTTAATTTGATATATCTTTTTGGTGTCTATTCCTATTGAGACCTATCATTTTATTATGTTTATGATAAATACAGTATTTGTATGTATTATCATAGTTTCCATAGCAATTGATTAAATAGATGTAAACTTTTAAATCAAATTAAGCTAATTTGGCAATTTATGATTTTTTGACTTATTTTGTTCTGTATGAACTTCAATAATAATTTATTTACTTTTGTTGACCTATAACACTATATTATTATGTATATTATTTATTCAACAAGTATTTGATCATTATAATGCTTATTGTAATACCTTTCTCATCATTTTAAGCAAAAAAAAGCAAAAAGTCACTTTTTGGCACTCTTCCCAAGGTGGTCGGCCACTAAGGAGAATTTTTGGCATTTTTGATGTTATTTTGTCCCTTGTTACTTGATTGTACTTAAATTCTTGATTTAGGGTATCTATGTGTCAAAATTTGAGTTTTTAAAATTTTTTGCTGTATTAGGGGCAAAACGGTTATTTTACCCAACTTATGAGGATTTTTTTATTTTTAACTCATTATTTCATGATATTTACTTCGTTTAGAATCTTGGGAGACTCTTCGGGTACTTAGGTTTTGTTTCTTGAGTTTTGAACCTTTTTAGGATTTTCGGGCCGAACTTAGGATTTTTGATTCAAGTTAGGGTATTAAACCTCATTTGTGCTCTATAGCCTTGTGGACTATCCATCACTAATACTAGGATCCGAGCAAGGTCTTTACACAAGTCGTTATTAATCGGGTTATCACAACTAGGGTCTGTACCAAGTCGTTATAGCTAAACCCTAACTGGAATCAGGCGAGCCCGTCTACTCAGCCGGTAGTCCAAAATCCACCCTAAAATCAACAAAGAACCTTCACCCAACTCACTGTGCCGTTAATATCTATCATGAACCATTTGATTGAAAGTGGTCTCTTAAAGCCTTTAAAGCCAACCCCACCTCTAAATCCTTTGCCACCCCAGTATAACCCTACCCAGTACTGTGCCTTTCACCAAGGGCACGGTCATCCGACTGACAATTGCATGTGGCTTCGACATGAGATCTAAGATTTGATCGACAATAAAGTGATCCCTCGCCCACCGCTATACAGAAACCAAACATTTCTACCAACTCTCTTCTAAATCATCCCAATTAGCAGAATGTGAACACCATCGAGGGAGGATCATAAGGTTATATTCCCACTAAGTTCATTATTTTCTTAACAGAACCAAAACCAATTGTAGATTTTTCATCCAGATAAGATGTGTTGTGGTTTGATGACCTTATTCTGGAATTGATTGATGACGATTCTTTCAACTTGCCGACTTTCATCGTACATGAAGAAGAAAACCCTCCCCCTACCGATGATGAGGAAGAAGAAGAAGTTAAACGCCTATGGGAAGATTTGGCCCACCTTAAGGCATTAGATGATTTGGAAGAGCCAGGAATCGACATCAAGTGGCACGTTTCGACTGTCCTGAGCAATGATACAACCTGACACCAAGGGGCAGCTTAGTGTGGGGAAGCCAACCCGAGTTTCAAAACGGAAGAAACAGAAAAAATAGCATTAGAAGTAGGAGAGTCTTCTAAGAAGAAAGATAGAGAATCTTCAAACGAAAAGGACGTTGACAGTGAGAACAAGCAGGAAGAGTTTCTTCTAGTCAATACGGAAGCCGAGAAGAAGAAGGAATAGAAAGAGGAAAATGCTTCTCAAGTGAATTCGTTGGGAACCACGAGTCCTGCGTTTAACCCTTCCATATATATTGTTCCTCTACATGAGTCAAAACCGAGGACACCTCTACCCAAGGCACCTATCTCATGTTCACTCAAATGGCATTATTAGGAAGAGAACGAACGACATGTGGGAGTTGGAAGAGGCCGAGCAAGAATTCATAGATATAGAATATGATGAGGAGAAGATGTGCCGGAATGGCACCCGATTATCGAAGAACCATGTGACCATGGAGGCCCGTGGGAACCTTGGGACCCTCCCCCACCATATGGTTATGAATACCCGTTGGACGAAGTCTCTGTTGGGAATGTATATTGAAAAATCATACTTTTTATGTATTTTATTCTGGATCCCTGGCATATTAATGACAAACATTTGAAATGGTTTTGCATTTATGGTTTCATATTTATATTTGTGATGTATGAATGCATAGTCCGTATATTCTATCCAGTATTTG
>JAULJZ010025680.1:0-15425 GCA_032270985.1 Heliamphora pulchella | reverse complement strand
AATTGGCGGGTATCGAAAATCTTAACGTGGGGAGAAATGGTAAGCATTTAATAACAGGAGCTCAATGCTATATGGTCATGAGATTATGGGTTGAGTGCAATTATAGTTCTTTAGTGGTGTGAACTGTAATTTAGTGTTTTATGAAAATTGCAGAAATTGCTACTGATTTTCCATAATTGTAGATACCGCTATGAGATTTTCTTAATTACAGAAACTGTTTATACGTGTCTGTATTCCAGTAAAAGTCTTACTCATAATTGCTCTCTAGGTCCCTGCTGTAACCCTATATATATGCGGGTAGGCTGAACCAGTTTCATAACTTATCTTGTAAGACTAAAGCTGTCCTGGTTCTGCCGATACGAGTTCTCGGAGGATTATAGCCCACACTATATTCGGAAATTGCATAAGAAAATACAATAGAAAATCTGACAGGAGCTTCAACTCAGATTTAAATCGTAGTTGAAGATTCGACCGGTAAAAAGGTAATCTTCTAAATTAACCTCGGATGCAAGGGTTTTATTTTAATCGTTCGTCATCAAAAGTTTTATTTGGAGCCCATTTTAGCGTTTGCCTGTCCAGTTAATTTTTTTCAGATAATCATTTATAAAAACAAAAATCTTGACAGTCTTGCCTCCAACAATTGGTATCAGAGCCGTTTTGTTTTTGTTTTGGGTTATCGGGGCCAGTTAGTTTTAGAACTGTTGCGATTTTTTTGACAATTTTTTGACAATTTTTGACAATTGCCTGTCCGTTTTTTGACAATTTTTGACAATTGCCTGTCTGTTTTTTGACAATTTTTGACAATTTTTGACAATTTTCTGACAGTCTTGCCTCCAACAATTGCCTGTCCGTTTTGTTTTTGTTTTGTCAAAAACGGCACTATAGCAGCTTCTAGGCAATTTTTTGACAATTTTCTGAGCTATTTTTGAGTAAATATTTTGATAGAAAGATTTTACTTTTCAATAGTTTTCCAACAATATAAAATACGTCGAAAACGGAGTTCGGATGAGGACGGAACGGCCTCGAGAAGTTGGCGATTAAAGACGGCGGCGCTGGGTGCGGCGACAGCAGCTTTGAGCAGTGTTTTCGGTAGTTTTTCAGCCTATTTTTGAGCAGTTTTTTTCATAGAAAAATATTACTTTTCGAGAGCATTCTTTTGATATAAAGTACGTCAAAAATTGAGTTCGAAAAGAGGTCGAAAAAGTTTTGGAAAGTTGCTGCCCAGTGCTATTTCGGACAGTAGCATTTTTTGAGGTTCGGACAGTTTTTCTGGACATTATTCGGCTAGGTTTCCAACAGTTTTTTGATAGAAAAATCCCATATTTTGAAAGCATTCCAACGATATAAAGCTCGTTGAAAACGGAGCCCAAATGAGGCGACGGCTGGTGGTGGTCCGACGGTTTCTCTCTCCCAGGATTACTTTGTGTTGATTTTCTGATGTATACGAGACTGAAATGATATATCAGTATATATCAGATAGTATCAGGAAAATCTGATGCAATCAGTACTCTGAAACAAAGGCGAATAGGGATTGAATCAGCTGACTCTCTATGGGAGACTGAAACACCTCAGTGTTTCACTAGGATCATAAAATCAGAATATATATATATATATATATACATATACATATACTGCGTGGATAATTGCTATATGTTTTATTTATTCTGTTAATTTAATTAATTCAAAATTTTTGTTTTAATTAAAATATTTTGTAATAGAAAATAAAATTAAGTTTTTTTTAATTTATTAATTTTAATTAAATAAAAAAACTTTAGATATTTTATTTTTTACAAAATATCACATTTAATATGATTTTTTTAAAAAATTGGATATCTTGGAATAACGTGAAAACTAATTTTTGATTTTGATTTAATTAAATGGAAAATATTTAATCAAAATAAATTATTATTTTTCAAAAAATGTGAAACAAAACATAAAATAAATAAATGTCTTTAATCACTACCTTAGCAGAAAAGCTAGAGAAAAAATTATGCATTTGTTAAATTTTATTTGTTATGCATTTAAATACGAAAAGATGGTTTGATAAACCAAAATCTTTAGAATCGTGTACACAAAAAGATGCTTAATTCTTTCAGATCGTGTGGCTTTCGAAATTAATAAATTTATTTTAATTAAATAAATTTTTATAACCCTCAAAAATGTTTTAAAAATCTAAGTGGGAGCAGAAATTTATTTACAGATAAATCATGCGGTCTCCATCACCAGTTTGTAGACGATGCATTTAAATCCTGCGTGTTGGCAGTAAGGCATTCCTCCCCATCGAACAGATTAATTGCGGAATAGCCAGTACAAATCTCCTTTAGGGATAATTCTAGATAATTGTTAGTGTGGATCACTTCTCCATCTGAAAGGTTCATTGCGAAGCGATTGATTTGGGATTAGGTGATTGTTAACAATTAACTGTATATAATAGTATTCCCTCCATCAGAGTCACTGCTATTATATACTGGATCGAAATTATGTCAGCTATTTAATTTTACTTGGTATGGTCAGTTGTCTAGATAGTAAAATTAAAAAGAATTAGCCTATATGATTTTATGAAGAATAGTAGACGTCCTCTCATCGAGGCATGCTATTCTCAGGTTACTAGGCTGCTGGCGAATTAATTTTAAAATAGTTGAGGGAACCAAATTAAAATAAATTCAAAATTTTGCTCATCATAATTAACGATTTTTGTTAATTATGTGATTCACAAGATTAAAATGGCTTTCAACCTACTCGATTTAATACTCAAAGAAAACAAACTAACGGGACTGAATTTTGTTAAATGAAAATGTAATTTGGATATAACTTTAACTACAAATGATATTCCTTCAATACTAGAAAATGTGTTTGTTTCTGAAAAAAAAATTTCCACTGAGCCAAAAGGCATGACAAAGAAAAAGTTTCAGAAACGGGGAGACACGATTTTTAGGGTAGTTAGTGGGCTACGGACTAGTGTGAAAAAGTCGAAAGGCAAATGTTTTCACTGCAACTAGACCCAGCACTGGAAAAAACTTTGTCCAGTATTTCTCAAAAGGGAGAACAAACCGAGTAATTTCTATTCACTGGTTGTGGAAACGTGTTTAGCGGTGTTATCTACCGGTACTTGGTGTGTAGATACGGGAGCCACTAATCATGTCTGCAATTCATTGCAAGTGTTCCAGAAAATTCGACAACTTAGTAATGGAGAGATTTACCTGCATATGGGTAATAATACAAAGGTAACAGTAGTTGCAGTAGGATATGTCACTCTCAATTTTGGTAGAGATCAAGTTTTAATATTGAGATATTGTCTTTATGTACTTGCCATTAGAAGAAACTTAGTTTCTGTTTCTGGATTGGCTAAAGATGGATATTTAGTTTATTTTAATAACTCTGTAGTTATTAAGAAAACTTATAAGTTTGGACCGGACCAAACCCTGCAGGTGAATTTAATTAAACTGGCGGTCAAATAAGTTAAGTGGAAGGGCTTAAAGAATATCAAGATACCGATTAAATTAAATTATCAGTAATTAAATTTAATTGGTCGATATCGGGACTCTTAACGTGGAGAGAAATAGTAAGCATTTAATAACAGGAGCTCAATGCTATATGGTATTAAGATTATGGGTCAGAGTGCAATTATAGTTTTTTAGTGGTGTGAACTGTAATTCAGTATTTTATGAAAATTGAAGAAACCGCTACTGGTTCTTCATAATTACAGATACCGCTATGAGATTTGCTTAATTGCAGAAACCGCTTATACGTGTCTGTGTTCCATTGGAAGTCTCACTCATAATTACTCCCTAGATCCCTGCTGTAGCCCTATATATATGCGGGTAGACTGAACCAGTTTCATAACTTGTCTTCTAAGACTAAAGATGTCTTGGTTCTACCGGTACGAGTTCTCGGAGGATTATAGCCCACACTATATCCAGGAATCGCATAAGGGAATACAGTAAAAGATCTGACAAGAGCTTCAACTCGAATTCAAATCATAGTTGAAGATTCGACCGGTAAAAAGGTATTCTTCTAAATTAACCTCGGTTGCACAGATTTTATTTTGATCGTTCGTCATCAAAAGTTTTATCTGGATCCCGTTTTGGCATTTGCCCGTCCAGTTAATTTTTTTAGATAATCGTTTGTAAAAATAAAGATTTTGACAGTCTTACCTCCAACGCATCGCCCCTACTCACGAGGATATCCATAACACAACCTCAACTCTTAAGAAGAGCCGGTTATCAAAACTAAGCCTCTAAATGCTTTAACTGCACCCGAACAAACTCTGCTCGTACTAACACTCAACAGTTTGCCAACCGAGGCCAACCTCATGCGGCTAAACCCAACTCACCAACGAGTTCCACTACGCGCCGAACGATCGACACTCAATCCATAACCTTGCCTTTCAGTAGCAAACTGTAATCGAGCCGCACATCTAAGTTCCAAATCACGGTCTCATCATCTCCAAGGGTATACAGTTCATATATAAAGGGAATAAAACACAACACCTTATCATGTTATTTCTAACTCGTACCACATAATCACGTTAACACATAGCCATAACGATTATGCAAACACATCACACATACCGAGGAAAATCGACAAGAATGACGCGTCACTTTGGATAACCTACTTAGATTCCTTGCTAAAAAGCGCATCAGCTAAATGCGTTTCTAACTTGGCTTCCAAATTCGTTAATCTAAATGCCTGAAGGCAAGACTAATCAATTCTAAGGTTCAACCTCCATACTCACGTATACACAACAAGTTATCATACTCAACAAGCTGTCATGCTCTTGTTAAAAACAATGAACACTTAAACACATGCAATCAAGCACACACACATCTTTCCTCACAAGTGATGCACCCTCTTCCCACGGCTCTTAGGCATTTAAATTCTGGGCTCTGATACCAAGTTGTCACGGCCTAAAGTTCGGGTCACGCGAAAACCCACGAACAACCACCAAACCCTCCCAAACACAAAGGGAAGAAAATTTATAACGCCCAAACGAGGCAAAAACCTTTGTAAAATGTACTACCGAGAGTTTATTTGATTTAAAAATGCAGCCCAAGAGACTACGATTATGCCCTAAAAGCTAAGCCTTTTAAAACAAACTATACATTTTGGACAAAAAAATCTTTTCTTTTTAACAGAGGCATAGGCCATTCCAAAATCTCCCTTGAAGCACAAGAGTTTGAATGAAGCATAAATCATTTGAAAATCATAAGAAGAAACTACGAAAAATAACAACCAACCTATGGTCTCTTTCGAAAGCATAAATCAGGCATACATCAGCCCATGGCTATAAAAATTACATATGCTTTAAAACATGTTACATCCAAACAAGAATCATCTACAAGGTATAAACTACCTCCCAAAGACAAGACATCAGAGTCTTGTCTCTAACTACCTCCGGGCACCTCAAGATCAACCTATAAGACCACGTTCACCTGAAAAAAATTTTAACAAATCCCACAACGTGAGCCGAAGCCCAATAAAAATGACAATAATGTAGTAAAGAAGAATATGCAATCACATAGCATAAAGTTGATTCAACCACATGAGCCTCAAAACGGTTTTACTTCATAAAATTTCAAGTTTTCCATCAGACTTACACGAGTCTCAAAACTGTTTTTCATCCTCAAAACTATGCATTTCAACAATGCAAATAACGTTTCGCAGTTAAAGAAAAAATAGTAACCAAAATGTTACTTTTCCACTCGAATCACACAGCCGAGAACAAAACAGTATTTTCCACTTGGATCACACAGCCGAGAAAATAATTCCTATGTACTGACTCTGTCAAACTAGGGACAAAAGCAACAACTATAGACTCCTACCCATTACCTATTCCAGAATCATTTAAGACCTAGTAGGTAATGACAAGTCCTATACAGAGTCACAACAACGTAAACCATTTTATTTATGGACTACAAGTGAGGGAAATAAAGCACACACCCCTTCCTTACGGGGATTAGCCCGAAGGAACAAAGGTACCTACTTGCGCAAGTTTCTGGACTTTCACCGAGGAGTAATGGCGGCCCAATAGACCCGTTATCCTGGTACATCTATAGAATTATTTAAAAATCAACTCGTAGCTCAACTACGTAAACATTTCAAACAGTTATATAGTAATCATGTATAAAGAGATCCAATGACCAACCGCCACATCATCCATCGAGCATGGAGATCAAACAATATTTTCAAAAAATGTTTCCACCGTTTCTATCAAAATATTTCAAAATTTGAGACTCAACCCCAAGGGTTAGCTCCAAGCCTCCAAAACATGATTTTCAAGATTTTCATAAATCCCACGTTTTCAAAACCACCTTTTTGAAAACCAAGAACATCCACAAGTCCATATCATGTAATAAATCAGGAAAAGTGCAAAATATGTTTTTTTATCCGAACAAACATGGTTTAAACACAAAATATGACACTTAAAACATTTTCAACTGGTAGAAAAGCGTATAACTGCACGTTGCACCCTTTAACAAAACAAGGTCTAGAATCCTAACTCGTTGAGCCAAAAGCTCGATGCCTTAAAAAACAAATCTCAACAAAATGAGATTTCGTCCAGATGAACACGGAGCCCCCAGCACCAAAACCAAGGATCCACTGTCAGATCGCTGAAAACCAAGCCCTTGGCCCATCAAAATCTAGAGAAAAGGCAGAGAAAAATAAAACTTACTCATGAAGCTAAGATTTTAAAATATCTTCTAAGAGCTTGATATTTATAGGCTCAGTCCCATACAAAAATCTAGTCGACTGAATCCACCACATCAGTCGACAAAAAAGCTATTGGAAAACCATGATTCCTTCACCGCTACAGTTTAGTCAACTGAACCCTCAAAGCCAGTCAACTGAACCACCATACAGCCCACTCAGTCGACTGAATTCTCACTGGAATTTCAAAAAACTTTTTCGGTATCCACGCATAGGCCCAAATATGCACCTAAAACATCACCGAGGTCAAATGTTAATTCTAACTCCGTCAACACATAAATCATTTCAAAAATGAAACAGGTCATGGTCTCACAAACACGTTGTCGCATAGATTGAAAATTAAGTTTTAAAATTCCTATTCCGTTCATTAAGTTCAAACTTTTAGGTATAAGGGTAAAATAGCTTACAAAATCGGCTTTTTTACCCTAATACGTTAACTTTTAAATTTTATTAACAAAATAGGAGTTTTTAAATTTATTCCCAACCTACGTAAAAGCGTGTTTAGTAAACACGCTTTATAAAAAAACATTTTTGCTAAACACGTTTTAACCCTGAGCAACATGTGACGCCCCATCCTCCGACATGTCGAGACATATATAAATATAAATAAAAGAATATTCTAGCCATTCATTTATATTTACATACATTAGTTATTATATCATAAAAGAGATCTGAACCGATCAAAGTACTTAACTATTACAGTTTTACCAAAAAATTTTAAAAATTACACTAAGCACGAGAGAACTGAATATAAGAACAAAAGCAGAGGTCTCGACTCCTCCGAATGCATCAGCGGAATTCACGTGCTCTTGGGACTCACTCTGTTCTTCAGACTCTTCTTCTCCCTCTGGGAAGACTTCCTCCAAGAACTCCTCCTCACCTGTGGCACGAATGCCATGAGCCAAGGCCCAGAAGCAAACCACTCTAATCTTCTAACTAATCTCACGGTACAAAATTTACCACAATGCATACCATATAACATCTAGTATAGTATATAGTCAAAGAGACATACCAATTTATATAGGAAAGCAAATAAGTCAATAGGCATGCGTATATGAGATGCCGTGTGAAATGCAGATGCCCAACCCGACATGCACCCAGATTATAACAGGAATCCCACACCGGGAATCACCAGAGTAGACTTTTATGGGTATTTGATCACCAAAGCCATCGTCGCACCTCGTTGTGAATAATAACCGTATCACCAGGCGTCATGCCACAGCTTAATTTGACTTAAAAGATTATATCTATTTTACTCCGCGCCATACTCCAGGCCAACAATATTCAATAAAACAATTTAAACACTAGGGACGCACCCAAGGAGTATAAACCAAATCTGTAACATCGGGGACGCACCTAAGGTGTACAAGGAGAATTCAACCCAAGCGGTTTGTCCCACCTTAAAACTCATGATGCTTTCGTCGGTGTCAACCCAAAAGTCTAAGCTATCGAAATCAGAATGCTAGCGTCGAACTCATGGTACCCAACAATATCTATAAATCATTTCAAACACCAAGGACGCACCTAGGGTATATAAGCCAAAATCATTTCAAACACTAGGGACGCACCCAGGGTGTATAAACCAAATTGTTTTCAAAATGGCAACCAGGAACACCCTAGACTTAGAATCAAGAAAGACAATCTCAATACAGCCCATCTCAACAACGGTTTGCACAGATGGACTCCAATATGCCAAAGATGCAAATGGCAATGCTCATAATGTATGGTATAGATCTCAAATACAACTATCTATAGCATGGCATCAACTAGCATGGCAAGATTCATGCTATAACGTGCAATGCATAAGGTACAAGTATGTGAAACACAAGCTACAATTCTCAAGATATAATTCAAACATGATAACATGAGTTCTAAATCATCATACATTCACTTAAAAACACTAATCAACTAATTCAAATCAATCATCATATAAAAACTCGGGTCTCATAGTAAAGGGTACTCAAACATACACTTAGCAACTTTAAGGCCAAAAATCAAGTATTAAATTAAAAGAGCCAACAAAGTTTCGGAGTATCTAGACTTGGAATCAATTTATAATTTCTAAACACCATTCAGATAAAAATATTTTCTACAACTCCTATATTTAAAATCAAGACCAAAACATAAGACAAAAGGGTAAACAAAATATCCTAAGTAAAAATAGTTCAGCACTTTTCTTAAAATTTTACAAAAAATATGCTTCTGTTGGTCTCAGCTTTGGGATATCAGATCAAGTCCAAATGAGCCCATTCCTGAGTACGTTCTAGTTCAACATGTGCCCTACAAGTGTCATGTTTAGAGTTAAGGGTAGTTGTTTGGAACAAGTTATACTTTTTGGCCATTTTAAAAAAAATAGGTCATGTCAGCCGCCAAAACTCAACAGAGCCAGTTTTGAACAGAAGGTTTGAAACGGTTTTGGGGTATCATCCTGATGCTTTAAGACTTGATTTTTGGGCATCAAGTACTTCAATATGTTATCTACAATGTTCACATAGACCACCTTTGAAATAGGTCACTAAAAATAGGGGTTTTAGTCTATATAAAAATATGTGGCAGAAGTGTCTCTTGAGGGCTGAAACTCAATAGAGACTTTCAAAAGGGTTTTGACATATCAAAACTCAATATTTTGTGCTCATTTTTTGTGGGTATATATATATATATACATGTTATCTATCACTTTCATGTTTTGACCAAAGTTCGGATCTCACTTTAAACGAGATTCCAAGTCAGTACTGTTGACTGGTCAAAAAATGACACATTTTGGTAAAATTACAATATCTCGAGTTCTACTTACGAAAATGAGTTGAAACCAAATTTGGATAAAATATAACACAAAAATATAAATTTGAACATAAAGAATATGCTTAGATCAAATTTTTACATTGAGTTATGGTGTTCCAAAGCTCAGAGCAGAAACATCAATGTTCTAAAAAATCAAGCCTCTTAGGGTCCAAGTCTTCTACTTATGTCACGATAAGTTTTTGTTTCATTTCTTTGCATACTTGTGTTTTAGACATTAATATCAAGGCCCTAGCACACTTAGAAATCATCAAACTCAAAGATAACAACATACTACAACATCTCATATCACCGATAAACATAACAACCCCAAATTTTCAACTATGATGCCTTTTCGATTTGATTTCGATTCTCGATTTTTAAAGTGTTTAAAGGGATGTATTGGGAGATATTTTGAGGGATATTAGACATAATATTTAGAGGTTTTACTTACTTGTTTGAGAGATCAAAGGATGGTGGAGGATGGATTTGGACTTAGCTTTCAAAAATCTCCTTGATTTCTTCTTTCTTCTGCCTTTTTCTCCCTCAAATTTACCTTAACACTCAAGAGCAAAGAGGTCTGATTTCTCTCCCTCACTTGCAAGAAAATATCAAGTGGAGAAGAGGGTGTTTGCCTTGATTTATATAAGCAAAGGCTAGAGGACATAAGGGGGACAAAAAGTACCCTTAAAAGACTTTTTTCTTCATTTTAATTAATGAGATGTGAGATGATTTCAATTGACTCAACTTTTGAGGGCTAAAGATCAAACATTGGGAAAATAAATATAGCTAGGGGTCAGTTTGGGGGACAAAAACCTGACCCCACATCAATCAAGGGGTTTTGCATTAGTTTGCATACCCTTTTGTACAAGAAAATGCATTAAAAATTAATTTGATGTACCTTTTTGGTGTCTTTTCCTACAGAGACCTATTATTTTAGTATGTTTATGATAAAGATAGTATTCCCATGTATTATTATAGTTTTCATAGCAATTGATTAAATAGATATAATCTTTTAAGTCAAATTAAGTTATTTTGGCAATATATGACTTTTTGACTTATTTTAAGTGAAATTAAGTCAAATTGTTAAGTATATTACTTGTTCAACAAGTATTGGATCATCATAAGGCTTAATTTAATAAATTTTTCATCATTTTAAGCTAAAAAGAAAGCAAAAAGTTACTTTTTGGCACCCTTCCCAAGGTGGTCGGCCACTAAGGGATAATTTTGTTATTTTTGATATTATTTTGTCTTGTCCTACTTAATTGTACTTAAATCTTTAATTTAGGGTATTCATGTGTCAAAATTTAAATTTTTAAGATTTTTTACTATACTAGGGGTAAAATGATCATTTTACCCTATTTATGAGGATTTTTTATTTTTAACTCGTTATTCGTGATATTTACTTTATTTAGAATGTTGGAAGACTCTCCGGGTACTAAGGTTTTGTTGCATAAGTTTTGGACCCTTTTGGGGTTTCTGGGCCGAACTTAGGATTTTCGATTCGAGTTAGAGTTCTGAACCTCGTTCGTACTCTATAGCCTTGTGGACTATCCGTCACTAATGCTAGGGTCCAAGCAGGGTCGGTACACAACACACACGGTGTAGGAAGGCAATATAACGACATGGAAACGTTTTTAACAAACATGCTTTCTGTTTGAATACGTAAAACATGTTTACTAAAAACGTTTTTAAATCGTTCACATAAAGCGTGTTTGTTAAACACGCTTTTATAGTTTATAAAGAAAACGTGTTTAGCAAACACGCTTTCTTTTTAAATCCTTCTGGACACTTCTTTTATCGAGCTTTTACAGCTTCTAAATAAAGCGTGTTTAAGAAACACGTTTTACATTGACACTAAATTTATAAAGAAAGCGTGTTTGCGAAATACGCTTTCCTCTTAAACCTACTGGACAGATTTTTTCACCTGCTGACCATATTTTTTTAATCTGTTATTGTTGTATTGAAAGCGTTGTTTGTAAAAACGCTTTCAGAAAAACGTGTTTGCTAACAACGCTTTGTTTACAAGTTCAGCCCGTTTTATTTTTTAATCGTTTTGAGAAGAGAGATGGAATTTTTGTGCTACTTTAAAGCTCTATGAATTGTTTATATACATAAATTAAATGGTTAAGCTTAAGTAATTACTTGCATTTTTTATATAAAAAACTTGTCATAAATAAGTAAAAACTTATAAAAATAAAAAAATGTGTTAGATAAAAAGTGAACGAGCAAAGATTAATGAGACTTTATGTGAACGATTTTTAAAGCGAAACTCCGTCTGTGAGAGAAATACCGTTTGGTGAAAACTTTTAGTTTTTTTTCTATTTTTGGTTTTTTTTACATTTTTTTATTATTTTTAAATAAATAAATAAATTTAATCAATAAATTATGCTATTCACAGCCCAATAAACGGTAAATAATAAGTAAAAAGTATATAGGTATCTGTGCAAAGTGTAACGATGTTTATGAATGTGGTGGGCCCCAATTCTAAAAGTGTATTAATATTATGGATTTTTTTGTCTCTACTAACTTATTATCCATCATCCAATGAGCGGTGGTTAGCATGACTTTTAATCAAAATGTGTATAAGTTATAATGATGATCATTGAATATTTTATTTACGTTCATATAAAGAATAATTGAGAAGATTAATAAACGTTGAAGCCTTAGATATTGTCCTATGAGTTGCTTAACTATTATTTTGGTGTGATGGACAAAATGCTTAAAATATTTTGAGGTATCTATTTAAAAATAGTCACGGAGTCAGTTAAAATTTCTGTTGAGCCCCTAACTACTTTATTTTGTGACTTAAAATTAACCAGCCAAAAGGAGAGGGAAATGAGGATTTCGGAGGGGTTAGGGAATTAGTTATTAAAATTGAGGCTTCAATGAGAGGCAGAACAAGGGTGTTATTCAAGGATATTTCGTACATATAGTTATGGCATTTCAAATATAATATTGGTCCGATAATATTGCCATAGGTTGAGTCCGTGAGCCTATCAATTGAACCAGGCAAAATTTTACATAACTCTAGGATGACTAAGCTAAGTGTCCTATCATTTTGATTGTAGTTGGCATCAGTAAGGCATTTAGCTATCGAAGTTCACTTAACAGGGTTGGGCTTATCTTCATTTGGATTGTGTTATACCCAAAAACAGTTGTCTACAATCATTTTCGGTGAGTGTGTAATTCTTACACTAACTAAAATCTAATAGATTCCATCCATTTCATACTTTAATCCAAAACACTAGGGTTGTGTGTTTAGTTTTGAACCACAAGGGTTTGAACCAATCCCTAAAACAGTGAACTAATAGAATGTAGAATAGAAAAATTGATAACCTAGAATATAGAGCACACCTTAATCTAAAATGAGAGCGAGAGAGAAAGAGAGCATAGAGAGCGAGCTCAGAGAGCGAGAGCACTTGGCGTTGAGAATGAAGAGAATAAGAAGAAGACAATGGAACGTTAAAATGGTGTTTAATAAACATTCCTATTTCATTAAAACACTGTCGTTTTAAGTATTAAATTAAAAGCGCATATACTAAAAACGTTTTCCATTCAAATAAAACGTTTTTCGTAAACACATTTTGAGTAAAATATATAATTTAAACTAAGAACGTTATCTTTAAAATATAGTAAACTAAAAGTGCCTTTACCAATTACGTTTTTCCTACAAAACGATAAAACGTTGTTAATAAAACCATTTTTTATACAAAAAATAGAAAACGTTTTCAGTAGAATTTTAAATTTGAACTAAAAGTGCTTTTATTAATAACACTTTTAATTATTCAGTCATCTTAAAAGAAAAACTATTTCTGTAAAAATATTTTATAAATAAAGTGTATTTATCAAACACGTTTTCATGTAGTATAAATTTTTTTTTTAAATTTCTTATTTCGTTTAGTAAGTTTGAGAAAGAACTTTTTATCATAAAAGGGGAATTTCTATGATGCCCCAATGTGGTTTTGGGGATTGATACCCCAATTAATATGGACCATTAGATTAGTTTTAGAGAGGATCTAGGTCATTGATTAAAAGAATTATAAAAAAACAAAAACAAAAACAGTAGGTGATTTTGTTCAAACCAAGGTGGTTTTTGAGTTTTCCCGCCCAAAAAATAACTTTGGCAACTTTTACAACTACATATGATCACTTCTACTATTAGACATAAACACTAATACTACTCAATATCATAATTTTTACCACTATATATGACCAATTATACAACTCAATATCACAACTTTTACTACAACAAATGACCTCTTTTACTACAACATATGACCATTTTTACTACTGGATATCAACAATTTTACTACAACCCAATAAAATCATTCATAGATAGTAATAAAACAAAGGTGGAAGTGTATTTTTACTATGGGGCTATTTAGTACCTAACGTGTCATAATTATCGTTAAAACAATGACTCATTCATATCATTAAAACAAAGAGTAATCAAAAAAAGCAAGGATAAGCACAAGTGTGTAAGGGGAAGTGTGTTTCTACCACTGCAAGTGACCACTTCTACCAGTAAACATGACAATTTCTACCAATAGATGTAACCCTCGGATGCCATGTGCTAAATACTTGGTCATAGGTCAAGTGTGTTTCTACCACCATAAGTGACAAATTCTACCACCCAACATGACAACTTCTACAACTGAATATGACCATTGGGTTCCAGGTGGTAAGTCTAAGGTCTTAGATCAAGCTGTTTCTACCACTCCAAGTGACCACTTCTACCACACAATAAGACAACTTTTACCACTAAATGTGACCCTTGCATGCCAAACGCTTACATTTTGGTCCTAGGTCAAGTGTGTTTCTACCTCCATATGTGACAACTTCTACCACTGAATGTGACCCGTGGATGCCATTTGGTAAGACTTAAGTCCTAGGTTAAGGGTGTTTCTACAACCATATGTGACCACTTCTACCACTTAATATGACACCTTCTACCACTAGATATGACTCTTGGATGCCATGTGCTATCACTTAGGTCCTAGCTCAATGGTGTTTCTACCACCATATGTGATCACTTCTACCACTCAATATGACAACTTCTACCACTAGATATAACCCATGCACGCCATGACTTTGGTCCTAGGTCAAGTGTGTTTCTACCTCCATATGTGACCACTTCTACCTTTAAACCCCTTCGCAACAAGCCTAGCTTTAAAGGTTTCTACCTTCCCATCCACTCCTCTCTTTTTCTTGAAGATCCATTTACACCCGATGGGTTTTATCCCATCTAATGGATCTACAAGCTCACATACCGGATTAGAGTACATGGACTCTATCTCAGATTCCATAACCTTTTGCCATAATTCTGCATCCTTGTCTTGTAGTCCTTCATTATAGTTTCTCGGGTTGACGAACAACCCTTCCACTATGACAAAACTCCTGTTGTGTATTCACGATAGGTGGTATCTCATTCCGTTCATTAGGTATGTTTTCTGGTTGGACTAAATTTTGATTCCTCACCTCTTCAAGAACAATTTGTGATCGAAATTTGTGACTTATTACATAATTCTCTTTCAAAAATCCTGCATTTGTGCTAACAAATACCTTCTGACTCTTAGAATCATAAAATAAATCACATTTAGTTCCTTTAGGATATTCTACAAGGAAATAGACATCTGTCTTTGGTTCCACTATACTTGCATCTCCCACCAACAAATGTGCTGGGCAACCCCATATCCGGAAGTGTTTAAGACTTAGTTTACGCCTAATTCATAATTCCAAAGGGGTTCCGAGAACTGCCTTAGTAGGCACCGAATTCAGAATATATGCCGTCATTTCTAATGTATATCCCCAAAAAGAATGTGGTAAATCTGAATAACACATCAGCGCCTCACCATCTCTTTAAGGGACCTATTCCTCCTTTCTGCTACACCATTCTGCTGAGGCATACCTGGTGCAGATAATTGGGATGTAATCCC
>JAULJZ010025669.1:0-15426 GCA_032270985.1 Heliamphora pulchella | reverse complement strand
ACTCTAGTTTATTTATGTACGGAATATGTGGATGGTTTACGTGGTTTGGGCGTTGTATGTGAAACGTCGTGGATATATGTGCTTTTGTGCATATAGAACTGCTTAGTTTTATTTTCGTATGCTGTTAGACGAGTAGGAGGTCCTATATGGTCATACGTGACCTTATAGAATCATGATATATCTGAACTCTGATTATATGTGTGCATGTGTTGCACTGATTAAAACTTTGGATTTATATCTGCATATGGAGGGGTTGAGGTCCTGCGGTGAAAGTCCGTGAAATGCATATGGTGGGATATGATCCTTCGGTGAAAGTCTGAGAACATGCATATGGTGGGATATGATCCTTCGGTGAAAGTCTGAGAACATGGGATATGATCCTTCGGTGAAAGTCCGAGAACATGCAAATGGTGGGATATGATTCTTCGGTGAAAATTTGAGAACATGTATATGGTGGTACACGATCCTTCGGTGAAAGTCTGAGAACATGCATATGGTGGGATACGATCCTTCGGTGAAAGTCCGAGAAGATTCATCGATTGCGTGCAATACATATCGGGATGGATAAACCAATTTTTTAAAACTGTGTTTATGACCTGAGGGAGTCGTAACATAAACAATCGTTTTCAGGGCTCTGGTGAGTCAGAAAAAAAATGGTTTCTATCCTCGCTTTTTCGTTGCTTGTGAAAATTGTTTTGAATGACTTGAAAGAGAGTCACAAACTGTACATCGTTTTCCTAGCATCTCATGGAATGTGTTATATCTGTTGTTGTGGCTTGTGAGAGTCAGTTTGTATCGATTTGCGTTATATGTGTTACATGTGGGGCTCGTAGGAGTCGTGGCTCGTAGGAGTCTATCTTCGTTGGCGAGGCGTTGTACTATATTTATCAAATTATTTTTTAGGTTCTGATGAGTCGTGATATAAAATCGTTTTCAAAACTGTTTTCTTGAGGCTCTTGAAAGTCCTCGTATAAAATCGTTTTTCAACTGTTTTCTTCTGGAGCTCGCATGAATTCATATATAAAACTGTTTTTATGGCTCTTGTGAGTCGACAACTGCATATTGTTTACCGAGCATGTTTTGTTTATATTGCATGATCTGTCTAGTATCTGCTAAGCTTTGGCTCACGGTGTGGGATTTGATTTTCTTTAGGTACCGGTCACGTAGGTTAATCTGGAGGTGCCGGAGGAAGTGGAAGAGTGTAGTCTTCCTTTTTTCTAGTTTTGTTACATGTATGTTGTATTATGTTTTTCGACGTTGGAGCCGTATAATGTAAGCCATTTGGCATTTATATACAATGCATGTATGGTTTAAATTGAGAGTATATTCTAGGCTGAGTTTTATGTTGGTTGTTTGTGGGTGTTTCACGTGACCCGGAGGTTAGGGCGTGACAATGTTGCCCCGTGAGTAGCTTTATTGTTGTAGCTCTGTATAGAACTTGTCATTATCTAGCTGGCCTTAAGTGGTTCAGGACTAGAATAATTAACAGAAGTCTATAGTTTTTACCTTTGTTTGTGTGGTAGAGTCGATACATAGGATTACATTTTATCTTTCTCCTCGGTTAAGTGGCCTGAGTGGAGCTTACTGTATTTTTACAGCTTTTCCTTAACTGTGGTATGATATCTGTTGGGATGATATGCATAATTTGAAGGGTGAAAAATGTGAAATTTTATGAGATAAAATATTTTTGAGACTCGTGTTAGTCTGATGGAAAACTTATGATTTTGGAAGGAAAATCTTTTTGGCTCCTGTGGTTGAGCCCGTATGCTTATGATTGCATAACCTGTTTTACAATTTTATTGTCTATCTTCTATTGGGCTTCAGCTCACGGTGTGATATTTTGCTATAAAACCTTTTTAAGTGAGTATGAGGAGTTGACCTAGATTCTTGTGGTAGCGGAAGACTAGTTGTAGTTTCTTGTTTTGGACATATACTTTTACATGTGACGCCTATTTTAGAAGGCTGGTTTTGTACGCCTCGAGGCAATATATTTATTTCATGTATGAGATTGCATATTTTCAGTTTATGAGAGTTGAACTGTGGGAATTTTCTATCCAAATGATGTATATTTTTGAGTTGATGATTTTTCAACTGCAAATCTTATTTTTTCAAACGGTGTTTTGGTGGGCTTTCGCGTGACCCTATTATTTGGAGCGTGACAATTATGGTCATAATTGGTAAGACTTTGATATATTGAAATTGAATTGGCAAACCATTAAAAACTATCTATTATTTTGCACAAAAAAATATCGATATATTTTCAATCTGCAAAATATAAATCTGTTTGCATTAAATTTTGTTACAAATGGAATAAAAACCACTGTCTTTCTTTATATTATTTTTGTACGTGTTTGATCTAGCTAGCGATAGTAGTTAGTGATTTCTTGAGTTGTGAAGCTCATGATATATTTTATTTATTTATGATTTTACAAATTCTGAAAAATAGGGCTACGGGGGAGAAATTTCTTGGGGAGTGTTGATAGTAGAATTATTTTGATTATTTTGAACTGTGGTCTGTAATAAATTGCAATATAGATTTTAAAAATATTTAAAGATTGTTTGGTATTAAATTCGCAACAAAGAGTTTTTTATTAGATATATTTGATTAATTTTTATAGTGATACTAGAATTGATAATTGGCATCTTTTTTTTGGGTAATTAATTGTAATATAAAAGAAAAAAAAATACATATTTACAAGGGGCATACCTCAGGTAATTACATCAAGTAACATGTAGGAGGAGACCTCCTATCAACCAGACTACCTAAGAATGACAAACAAGACCTAACAACAACATCCACAAACACATCCATAATTGGCATCTTTGCCTTGCATACTCATGAGTAGTGATTTTCCAGGGTTGTATATTAAGAAATCATGAATTTTGTTACTTTTAGTATTTTATTTTATTCTTTTAATAAAATTTATTTTCTATTTTATGAGAATCTTAACAAGTAATGTATGCGATATCATTTTCTTAATATTATGCATGAATGTCTTTTATTTTGTACAGTATTTAATCTAGTGTGTAGAGTGTAGCTTGTATACAGAAGACCAGATTATAAGTTCTTGTAAAATATAAGTTTACGGTTTACAATTTAGATGAAATTGGACAAATTATCGGTACGACTGTAGTACAGAGTTTTAGTAGGCCTATCTTGATTACGGAGAATAGATAATAGTGTCATTTATTGTTATAACTCTCTGTGCTAGTACACTTTGTGTATTGAACATCACCTCATAGTTATTATGAGTGCTTATACTCTTAATCATAAAATAATTATTATTCGTGTATATTTAGTATTTATTATTTTGATTCTTTAAAGGTGCGATCTTTTACGGGTCAATATTTTCGGTGAGTTGGATAGCTGTATTAAATATATGACAAATATTAATTATTGATGAAATTCACGTCCCGATTGTTCGGGATTGACGATACCCCCTTAAGAAAGTTTATAAGTTTTGATCAGGTCAAACCCTGTAGATGGATTTAATTATCCGGCCGCCAAATAAGTTAAGCGAAAGGGTTTAAAGAATTTTAAGAAACCGATTAAATTAAATTGTCAGTAATTAAATTTAATTGACGGGTATTGAAAATCTTAATGTGGGGAGATGAGTTAAGTATTTAATAAGAGGAGCTCGAATAATTGATTTTGAGAATATGGATGGGAGTGCAATTACGATTCTTTAGTGGTATAAATTATAATTTATGTTTTTATGAAATTGTCTTAGAGGCAGGCGAGTTTTTATAATTACATTAGAAGCGCAAGTCATATTTACTCTATAGGTCCCTGCTGTAGCCCTATACATATGCGGTTATGCTAACCCTAACCCACATTCCACATTACATTCATTATTGAATTAGGGTTTCTAGGTAAATCCTAGGTGGCTAGATTAGTAGGTTCAAAATCACGATAGATCGTAACTCACTCTATGTTTATGACGCGCATCTGGGAATACAGTAGAAGGCTTGATCAGGGCTTCAACTCGAAGGATTCACATTCGTGGTTGTTGCAGTAACGGAAATCATTCTACCAGATTTGGAAAGATATAATCCCGAATTTAACTTTGGGAGTACGGGTTTTATTTTGATCATTCGACATCAAAAAATTTTAAAGTGGAGTCTGTTTCGGTGATTACCCATCCAGTATTTTTTATCAAAAAAATCGTATTTAAATCAATGATCTTGGTAGTTTGCCTCCAACAATTGGTATCAAAGCCGTTTTGATTAATGAATATGGTTTAATCGAGGGATCGGGTAGTTTTAGAACTGTGCTAACTTTATCTTGCAAGCGTTCTAATCCCGATTTTATAATTATCATTATATTTATGTTTGATTGAATGATTTGAATGATGATTTATTTATTTTTAATCATGAGGGTTGATTATGATAGTTTAAACTTTTTAGATCGATTGTGAGCCTTTGAAACATAGATTTCGATGTAAAAATTTTATTTTTTAAAGATATTGTTCGATATATGGAAGAACATGTTTGAATATACGAAGAACAAAAAGAACAAGCACCGACGGCACTGGCGGTGGTTTCGGGTGTTTCGGGCCACATATCGTGGTGGTTTTTCTATGGATTTTGTGACAGGTTTTTCAGCAAGTTTTCTGCAGTGTTTAGGCTTAAAAAACAGCATTAAAACAATTTTCAAAAATACGAAAAAATCAGCACAAAACAACCCCACTGGCGGCGCCTTCGGCAGCAATGGTTCGAGCCGTTTTTGGTGGTTTTTTGAGGTGTTTTTAAAACTATTTAAAGCAGATTTTTAGGCATAAAACTGCAGTAAAGTATGGATGGAAAGCAGTCTAAAAAGTTGTGAAAAATAGTAAAAAAAAAGCGACATGAAAAATAGTGGTGGCGACGGCAAGGCTATTTTTGGGGGTTCTTTTGATATTTTTTGCAGACTATTTTTGGGGCGTTCTTCAAGGCATTATATGGCTGTATATCAGTGCTAAAAACAGTGGAAAATTGGAGCCGAAACAACCACAGAAGGAGCAGCAAAAAGCAACAGCGATGGCTAGTAGGCAGTGGCAGTGGGAGCTGTTTGGCCCTCATCAAAAGTAGTTTTTGGGGCTGTTTTTGTTATGATTTTTTGACAAAAAAATAGCATATTTTGTGAGTATTTTTTCAGAAAAAATCGGGGCAAAAATAGAAGTCGAATAAGGTAGCAAAAGCCGCGCGAAGGCGGCGGCTCGGGCGGCACCAGTAGTGGTCGACAGTGGCTGGGCTGTTATGGCCAGCTGTTTTGGTGGTTTTAGAACTCGGCCAGTGTTAACACTGCGTTATGTAGATTCTTGACAGGTTTCGAATGTTGGGAAGCTGATTCTGATGAGATTGAAGGATTTTAAACTTATCGTTTAATAGGAGGATGAAACTTGATAGAGTTTCGATTCAATAATAAAATCGGGACATATATATCTTGCATTTATATTATTTAACTATGTTGATGATATATATTGTTATTTTATATTTCCTGTTTATTTTAATTAATTCAGAAAAACTCGATTTTAATTAATTTTTGTAACGAAAAAATAAAATAAAATTTTCTTTAATTAAAATTAATGTTTTAAAGAAAATTATAGATATTTTATTTTGTTACAAAATAACACGTTTAAGATATTTTTTTAAATTGAATATCTTGAAAAAACGTGAAAATTAATTTTGAATTTTGAATTAATTAAAAGAAATAGTTTAATTTTAATAAATTATTATTTTTTTGAAAAATGTGCAACTTAAAAAATAAAATAAAATTTTTGATTTTATTTAAAATTAATTTTTTAAATAAATAAGAAATTTGAAATATTTTATTTATTGCACATTAAAATACGAAAAGATGGTTTGAAAAAATCGAAATCTTTTAGATTGTATAATGTTTTTGAAATTAATAAATTTATTTTAATTAAACAGTTTTTATAACTCTCAATTTTTTTTAAAAACAATTATGTGAGAGAGGGGATTTATCCACAAATAAATTCCGCGGTCTCCATAATTAGTTCGTAGGTGATGTAATTAATTTTGCGTGTTGGTAGTAAAACCTTCCTCCCCATCGGATAGAATTAATTGTGATATCGCCGGTACGAATCTCCTTCTGAGATAATTCTGAATAATTATAAGTGTGGATCATTTCTCCATCTGAATAATTCATTACGAAGCGATTGATTCGAGATTAGGTATTGGTTAACACTTAGCTATTAATAATAGTATTCTTCATCTGAGTCACGGCTATTATTTACGAAAACGAAGTTACGTCAGCTCTTTAATTTTATTTGGTATGGTTTGCTGCCTAGATAGTAAAATTAATAGAAACTAGTCTGTCTGGATAAACAATGGATAATAGACGTCCTCCCATCGAGGCAAGCTATTCACAGGGTACTAGGCTACTGGCGAAGTTTTTTTAAATGGTATAGGAAACCAATTTAAAATAAGATTCAAGATTTTTGCTCGTCATAATTAATAGTTTTTAATTATGTGATTCTCAGAAATAAAATAACTTTCAATCCACTTGCAACCATACTCAAAGAAAACAAACTAATGGGACCAAACTATGTAGACTGGAAAAGGAACTTAGATATTATCTTAACTGCCGAGTACTATAAATTTGTATTATCTATAATTTGTCCACTAGTACTTGATGAGAGAGCGACTGAATAGGAAACTCGAGCTTATCAGAAGTGGCAAAAAATTAATCAGATGGCTCCTGTTACATTTTGGTTTCTATGTCAAATGTATTGCAGCATCAACATTAGTTTATGCCCAGTGCCTATGACATAATTATGAAACTCAAATAAATATTTGGAGATTAAAATCGTGCTGTTAGGCAGGTGGCCATGAAATCTCTGATGAATACAAGCATGACTGGAGGCACTCCAGTTAGGGATCATGTTCTGAATATGATTAATCTTCTGAATGAACTTGAGATCCTAGGAGCTGAGATTGATTGAAAAATCCAGGGCAATATCATACTCCAGTCACTGCCTGTTAGCTTTAAGAAATTCTGCTTGAATCATTCCATGAATAAGCTTTAGCTTTTCATTTGCAGAACTCCTTAAAGAACTTTAAGCAGCCAAGGGTGTTCTTAAGAAGCCAGGTAGTGTGCATGTGGTTGAAAAAGGTTCTTCCTCTAAGTCAAAAGGAAAGAAGAAGAAAAATGTTTAGAAATAGGAAGGCACAGTTCCAAAAGCAGCTAAGGGACCAAAAGCTGGTGTGAAGAAGCCAAGAGGCAAGTGCTATTATTGTAACTAGTTGATGCATTAAAAAAGTAGTGTCCAGTTTTTCTCAGTAAGCAGAATAAGCAAGGTAATTTCTGTTCACTAGTGGTTGAAACATGTTTAGCGGTGTTATTTAACGGTACTTGGTGTATAGATATAAGAGCCACTAATTATGTCTACAATTCTTTGTAGGGGTTTCAAGAAATCAGGCAGCTCAGTAATGGAGAAATTTACCTACATATGACCAATAATACCAGGGTGACAGTAGTTACAGTAGGAGATGTCACTCTTAATTTTAGTAGAGATAGGATTTTACTTTTAAAAGATTATTTTTATGTACCTTCTATTAGAAAGAATTTAATTTTGGTTTCTAATTTAGTGAAGAATAAATATTATGTTCATTTTAATGACGCTGTGGTTATTAAAAAATTAAACGTTTTATTTATTCTGGTACATTGGTGGATGATCTGTACGTTATATCTCCTATATATCTCCTACATTGTAACTAACTGAATTGAATAACACATTTAATTTACCATATAAGAGAAATGATCCTTCTTTAATGGACCAAATGTATTGAATAACACATTTAATTTACCATATAAGAGAAATGATCCTTCTTTAATGGACCAAATGTTTCTTTGGCACTTATGCTTGGATCATATTAATTTAAAAAGGATAAATAGACTAGTAGAAGATAGACCTTTTAGTTCATTGGAGTGGAGGCACTTCCAGTCGTGAGTCCTGCTTAGAGGGTAAGATGACCAAGAGACCATTTTCGACCAAAGGCTATAGAGTTAAAGAACCGTTAGAACTAATTTATTCTGATGTGTGTGGTCCTATGACTATTCGGGCTAGAGGTGGCTTTGAGTACTTTGTCTATTTTATTAATAACTACTCAAGGTATGAACACATTTACCTGATGCACCGTAAATCTAAATACTTTAAAAAATTCAAAGAATTTAAGGTGGATGTGGAGAAGCATCTGTGTAAAAGTATCAAATCACTACGATCCGACCGTGGTGGCGAATACCTCTTTGAAGAATTTAGGGGTTACTTATCGTCATAATGGATTATATTTCAATTGACTGCACCGGGCACTCCGCAGTAGAATGGTATAGCAGAAAAAAAAAGAATATGACTCTTATGGAGATGGTAAAGTCGATGATGAGTTATTCGAAATTACCCGATTCATTTTGGAAACTTGCATTAGAGACAACGGCTTATATTCTGAATTTGGTACCTTATAAGTCAGTACCTTCTACTCCTACAGAATTATGAACCGGGTGCAAGCTTAGTCTGAGACATTCAGATTTGAGAGTGTCTAGCACATGTACGGAAAGGGAACGTGGGTAAGTTAGAATCGAGGACAGAAGTTCATTTATTTGTCGGGTATCCCAAGAGAATGAAGGGTGATTTATTTTATAATCTTATGGATCAGAAGGTCATTGTTAGCACTAGTACTCAATTTTTGAAAGAGGATTATATTATGGACCATAGGCCCAAAAGTAAAATTGATCTGGAAGAATTGAGAGAAAATACCAGTGAATGAAAGAGGAACCACAAGTCACTGATATCCCATTGTCTCGTCGTAGTGGGAGGATTATCGGGACAAGTGCAAATCCTAAACCAGATCAGGATGCTACTATTAACATGCCAGACGTGCATGTGGGTAATGGTGTACATGCTTCAGATTCTGTACAGCGCATTATTATTAGTACATAGATACAGGTAGTGCCTCGGCATAGTGGGAGCGTTGTTCATCAACTCAATCGATATATGTTCTTGGGAGAGTATTTTGATAGGATCCCGGTAGAACTAGATACCGAACCATGTAACTACAATGAAGCACTCCAGGATAAAAATACAGATTTTTGACAAAAAACTATGAATTTAGAGATTGAATCTATGTATTCTATTCAAGTCTGGGAACTTGTAGAATCACCTGAAGGGATAAAACCCATCGGATGCAAGTGGATCTACAAGAGAAAGAGAGGAGCAAATGAAAATGCTGAAACCTTCAAAGTTAGGCTTGTTGCAAATGGGTTCACTCAAAAAGAATGGATTGATTATGAGAAAACTTTTTCACTGATAGCTATGCTTAATTCTATTCGGATTCTCTTATTCATTGCGACTCATTTCAATTACAAAATTTACCAAATGGATGTCAAGATAGCTTTTTTTAACGAAAATCTTGACGAGTGTATCTATATGGTATAACCAGACAGTTTCATAGCAAAGGGCCAGAAGCACATATTGTGCAGGCTTAACAGATCCATTTATGGAATTAAGTAGGCATCAAGATCTTAGAATACTTGGTTTGATTAAGCCATAAAATTTTAAAATTTTGATCAAAGTCTAGATGAGTTCTGTGAGTACAAAAAGCGTGACGGAAGCGTGGTGGTCTTTCTAGTACTTTTTATAGATAATATCTTGCTCATCGAAAATGATGTGAGGGTGTTATCTTTGGTAAAAATATGATTATCTGGGCAGTTTGATATGAAGGACTTGGGAGATGTCAGTCACATCCTTGAGATCAAACTTTTGCGAGATTAGAAACAAAGGATGTTAGGCTTATCACAAGCAAAGTATATCGATGACATTCTTGCTCGCTTTAGCATACAGGATTTCAAGAAAGGATTTCTCCCTTTTAGGCACGGAATCACTCTATCTAAGGATCAATGTCCTAAGACACCAGATGAGATAGAGAAGATGAAGGAGATTCCTTATGCTTCGGCAGTAGAAAGCCTAATGTATGCTATGTTTTGTACTAAACCCGACATCTGCTTTGCCGTTGACATGGTTAGCAGATATCAGTTTAACCCAGGGCAAGAGCATTCGACTGCGGTAAAGATTATAATCAAGTACTTGAAAATAACTAAGGATTATATGTTAGTTTACCAGATAGATAGTTTAATACCTTTAGGGTACATAGACTCGGACTTCTAGTTATACAAAGATTCCCGTAAGTTTACCTTAGGATATGTGTTTACCTTGGGAGGTGGAGCTATAAGTTGGAGAAGTATCAAGTAGTCCTGCATTACTGATTCCACTATGGAGGTTGAGTATGTCACAGCTTTGGAAGTAGTCAAGGAGGCCGTTTGGCTCAAGAACTTTCTGTTGGATCTAGATGTGGTGCCTTTAGTTCAGTCGGCTATGTGGCGTCGGGATTTTGGGATTTTGAAAGTGTTTTAAAAAAAATAAGAGAGTTCAAAGATGTTTGAAAAATATTTTAACACCTTGAAAGCCAAATTTTAAAAATCTTTTTTTGTTGAAAATAGAGTCCCTACTTGATTTTTGAGAAAAATCAAGAAAAACAAAATGGCTGCTGATCTTTAAAACGTTAACCCGAGAAAGAGAGTTCGGGGGCTAAGGTACGAATCGGGAAAGGTGTTAGGCACCTTGTTCGTCCAACCGTAAGGTTGATCTCTACTAATCATCATTAGTTCTTTAATAGAATTTCTCAAATGTATGTAAATAAATAAAGTTGAGGTAAAGAGAGAATATTCAAAATTAAATACGAAAAATTCATAACATAAGTATATAGAACGCCAAGTAAAACAAGTATCAAAAGAAAAATCTTAAGTCCTACGGCATGCAATTTCTAACTAAAGGATACATGGAGCACTCCCACATGCAAAATTATTAAAATAATCTAAACAAGCATGATTCAAAAAGAGTAAAAATATGCTAAGAGATGCTAAAATTACCTAAATATGAATTGCTAACAAGATAAGTAACTATTCTAAACATAATTTTAGAGAAAGTAACTAAAATATAAAAATAAACTAAATTAGCATATGATAAATAAAGAAAAAAAATACTAAATGTAAAATAAAAGAAGCATGAAAATCCTATTTTAAAAGAAAGTTTATTAGTAAAGAAATTAAAAATGAGAGTTTCAAGACGAAAAGAATTTAAAGGTTTAAAGAAATAAAGAAAAGGTTTGCAAAAGAAAATTTATGCTAAAATGATGAAACTAGAAAATGCTTATTAAACTAATGAAAGAAAATCTAACTATTTACATTTTATATATTTTTTTAAAAGAAGTTACAAGAAAAACAAAAGACATTGAGTTTTAATTATTATTATTAAAAGAGAAACCTATACTACATAAAAAAACTTTTTGTAATTTTTGAAGTTAACAAAAGAAAAAAAAATGCAATAAATGTTATGAAAAGAAAATAAAGTTATAGAAGAAAGAAAAACAAAAGAAATGGAACATTAAAAAGAAAAATAAAGTTACACTGCAAGGAAAAGAAAATGAAGCAATATTATAAGAAAAGAAGAGGAAAAGAAATAAAATGCTAGAAAAAAAATTACACTACTATTAAAGAAAAGAAAAAAAAAAGAAAAATAAAGACTAGTGAAAGAATATTGAGCTAATATTAAAAGAAAAGAAAAGAAAAAGGAAAATACATGCTAGAAGAATTAAATTAATGCTAATAAAGGAAATTAAACTATATTAAAAGAAAAGGAGAAAGAAAAAAAAATGAAGATGAAATGAACAAGAAAAATTACACTAATATTAGATAGATAAAAGAAATTAATTACAACTATTTAACCAAAATGTGAATGTAGTATTGGCAACTACATTCACATAAATATAAGTGCGTCATTATAACAATTAACAACATTAACTAGTTGCAATTGCTAAAATATGTTAGCACTAATTAATAATTTAATAAGCTTAATGCAACAAAGCAAAGAAAATAAGTAAGCTAAATAAGCTAGAAATTGAATTCAAATATAAATAAGACAACTATAAGATATGCCAAAAAACATAGTAAGGATGAAACAAACAAAGTAACCCGGTTACCCCAAAGAGATAGAAAATGGAGTTAGAAGGACCAGGGGTCCAAGCAAAGTACCTGGATTACTAAGGAATTCTCAAGTCGAGGGAATGACGATTCAGTCCTCGGGCAATGATCCAAGCTAAGGTTTCAAGACTTCGGTAGGGTTTCGGTGCCGGTATTTCAGCAAGGTTTCGGCATCGGGGCTCGATTTGCTCGGCAACTCGGCAGACCTTCTCTCACTAAACCTCTCCCTCAAATTCTCTCCTCTGAAAACGTACCAAGGGGTTCGGTATTTATAGAGTTCTTCAACCAATGAGCTATTGCCACGTTCTAGGGCATGTCAGGCCATTTGGAGTTGGCGGTCGCCAGGTTAGAGGTGGCGGTCGCCATGTCTAAAAAAAGTTTCACAAGGTTCTATTGGCGGACGCCACAATGCAAGTTGGCGGTCGCCATGTTGGAGGTGGCGTTCGCCACTTTTGGCTAAGCTTTCCAAAAGATTCTATTGACAGTCGCCACAATCGCCACAATGAACATGACGGTAGCCATAATGAACATGGCGGTCACCACATTGTGAATGACTTCCATAGCAAGTTATCGGTGGTTTAACATAATTTCATTGCTTTAAAGGTTTTGGGTTCAAATACCGAGCTTGGATCACTTCTCGAGAATCAAACTGAAGCATCATTCTAATTGTTTTCATCATCGAATTCACCTAAGATTGGGCGGGGTCAAATTGGGGTGTTTACAGGCTATTACACTTTATTGTAACAATAGCGGAACAGTTTTAAACTCGAAGGAGCCAAGAGTCCACAAGAAAGGAAAGCACATTGAGCCTAAATATCACATGATACGAGAAATTATTAGAAAGGTGATGTTGCTGTGATCAAGATTACATAATGGGACAACCTTGCAGATCCTTTTATAAAGAGTCTACCGGTTAAAACTTTTGATAGTCATGTAGAGGGCATGTGAGTCAAATGTATGGCAGCATGGTTTTGAATATAAGTGGGAGATTATCAGGGTTGTATACTAAGAAACCATGGATTTTATTGGTTTTAGTATTTTATTTTATTCTTTAATAAAATTTATTTTTCATTTTATGAGAATCTTAACGAGCAATATATGCGATATCATTTTTTTAATATTATGCATGGATGCCTTTTATTCTGTATAGTATTTAATCTGATGTGTAGAGAACGGCTTGCACACAAAAGATCAGATTATAGGTTCTTGTAGAATATAAGTTTACGGTTCACAGTTTAGATGAAATTGGACAAATCATCGGTACGATTGTTGCACAAAATTTTAGTAGGCCTGTCTTTGGTTATAGAGAACAGATAATAGTGTCGTCTATTGTTCCGACTCTCTATGCCAATACACTTTATGTATTGAACATAACCACATTGGGGTAATTAATTTTACACTGACTATATAAATTAATTCACACTCCAACGTTATTATGAGTGCTTATACTCTTAATTCCGAAATAATTATTATTCGCACATATTTAGTATTCGTTATTTTGATTCATTAAAGTGTGCGATCTTTTACCGGTCAATATTCCCGATGAGTTGGATAACATATTAAATATATGGCGAATATTAATTATTAACGAAATCAACGTCCCGATTGTTCGGCATTGACGATACCCCCTTAAGAAATCTTATAAGTTTTGATCGGTTTAAATCTTGTATGTAGATTTAATTATTTGGCCGTCAAATAAGTTAAGCGGAAGGGCTTAAAAATTTTTAAGAAACTGATTAAATTAAATTGTCAGTAATTAAATTTAATTAGTGGATATCGAAAATCTTAATGTGGGAAGATGAGTTAAGTATTTAATAAGAGGAGCTCGAATAATCGGTTTTGAGAATATGGCTGGGAGTGCAATTACGATTCTTTAGTAGTATGAATTGTAATTTATATTTTTATGAAATTGTCTTAGGGGCAAGCGAATTTTTATAATTACATTAGAAGTCCAAGTCATATTTACTCCACAGGTCCCTACTGTAACCCTATACATATGCGGTTATGCTAACCCTAGCCCACATTCCACATTACATTCGTTATTGAATTACGGTTTCCACGTAAATCCTAAGTGGCTAGATTAGCAGGTTCAAGATTACAATAGATTGTAGTCCACTCTATGTTCGTGACTCGCATCCGAGAATACAGTAGAAAGCTTGATCGGAGCTTCAACTCGAAGGATTCACATTCGTGATTGTTGCAGTAACTGAAATCATTCTACCAGATTTCGAGATGTATAATCCCGAATCTAACTTTGGGAGTACGAGTTTTATTTTGATAGTTCGACATCAAAAAGTTTTAAACTGGAGCCTGTTTCGGCGATTGGTCGTCCAGTATTTTTTTATTGAAAAAATTGTATTCAAATTAATGATCTTGGCAGTTTGCCTCCAACATGATTGTGCAGCGATGTCGCGTGGTTTTGGGGTGTGACAATTTATTGGAATCAAAGCTTAAGTTTTTATTTTGATTGAAACCTTTAAAACATAGTGATAAGATGGGCAGACAATAAATTTAAAAACTCGATTATGTATTTGATCTTGTTATTCTTGTTATTATTTTAAAAAAATAGCACGATATAACTATGTCTGTATGTAGGTTGAGCTAGTACGTCAGAATTGCAGAAATTATTGTTAACCCCTAAATTAATCAAGCAAACCGGCCAGATATTAGCAGTAAACAATGAAGAAATACGACTAGCGTTCCTGAGGGTTCTTATGCAAACATTGACGCTCAAGGTCAGCAGTGTAGTGAAGACGAACAACCCAGGGTTCCTAATCCAATTGAAATGTTTTAGTTGATGCAGACTCTGATCGGGGTAGTACAACAACAAACTACCATAGGTACTAACCTAACTAGGCTTATGGAGCATCAACAGCAGATGCAATAAGGTGTAGGGGCATAATAGAGGCAACGTAGTGGTATCCTAGAGCTTAAAAGGTTGGTTCCATCGACATTTGAGGGAACCATAGATCCTTTAGAAATAGAAAAATAGGTGACAGAGATGAAAAATGTTTTGCTATTTTAGGATGTACCAATGAAAAAAAAGCTCCTTATGCTTCCTATATGTTATAAGGAAGTGCTTATGGCTGGTGGCAGATGGAGAAATGCAGATATGAAAATGATGCAGATTGATATAATGGGCAATGTTTAAGGATGCTTTCGATAATAAATACTTCCCTAAAAGCAATCGTCTTTAAAAAGAAAGTGAATTTATCAAACTATAGTAGAGAAATATGTCGGTAGTTGAATATGTTAGGGTTGGTATACTGAAAATCATGCTTTTAGTATTTAATTTTAATTTTAATAAAATTAATATTCTATTTTATGAGAATCTTTATGAGCAATGTATGTGTATCATTTCTTTAATGTTATGCATGGATGTTCGATATTCT
>JAULJZ010025658.1:258-15427 GCA_032270985.1 Heliamphora pulchella | reverse complement strand
GTCAACTACCTTAAAAATTAATTTTTTAAAATTATTTTTAGTTAAAAAATTAAATTAAATTTAAAATAATATGTTTAGTAACTTAATTTTTAATCTAACTCTTTTGAAGTTGGCTGTTTAAGTAAAAAATTAGTTTTTTTTACTTTTTATTCAAAGCGACAATTTTATCGTTCTATATATTTAATATTAACAATTATATATAATTAGTAGTGATAGTAAATAAGTTATGAATAAGGAGTATTAATGTATTTTAAAAATAATGAGAGTTTGAATAAAATATTATGTGAGTTTGTATTTTGATTTGACTTTTTAATTTTTTTACTTTTTTATAACAAATCATCTTAATTTTTTGGTAACCAAAAAATTAAAAAAAGTTAAATTGACAATCAAGCCTTCTGTGTTTCTGGTCTTTATTGGGCAAATCGTTTATTCGAAGTATGGTATTATTTTTTGGTGCAGAAAGTAATATTTTTCATTTTGTGTTTATGTTTCATAAGGGCCTTGCATTAATCACATTTGTTGACGATTATGAGGAATTCATAAAAATTAGTATGGAAATGGCATCAATTGGTTATATTCTTTTGGTTTCTTCTTTATGTTATTCGGAGTAGAGTAATTCTTTTGGATGGAGAAAATAAGATTTTTATTATGTGTTTATGTTTTGTTACGAGTCTTTCGATAATCAGGTATGATTGCAGAAAATGAGAATTTCATAAGAACTAATATTTCAATCGTATTTAGTTTTGCAAAAAATGAGGTTTTCATTATAGCAACGGTATTTAATTTTGTAGAAAATGAGGATTTCATTATGTATTTATGTATCATTTCTTTTATATTAATCTCTTTATTTTATTTTTTGTGTGTAATTCCCATTATTTATTTGTGAATGTCTATGGATCATTGTTACTCAAAATAATTAACAAAATAAAATCGATCTTCTTCGAAAGGAAATTCTATTTGAATACCAAGTAATTGCTATGGGTCTTTTGCCTTGTTTCAATATTTCGTCAGAAAAATCATAAAGAATGCGATGAAAAGCAATAAAAACGAATTTTTATTACTTTAATGGAGAACCGATTACAAAAACTACAAACTACTCCTATGAACTCGTGAAGGAATTTACAAAAAAAGTAAATAAAAGATAAAAGAAAAATAGAGGCATGCTGCTAAGTTGTCTAGAGACCTTTACAATACATACAATACTAATATTTATAGAAACTTCCATAAATAACTTCCTACCACCGTCATTAATTTTTCACTACTTAAGCATGTAACTTCTTTTAACTGCTGGTGCCACTTGTCATTGTTGAGCATATTCAATATGGGCATTTTAAATGTATATATTATTTTTTATCAAGCCTTGATAAAATATGGTAGGCTATTTAGACAAAAAATAATATTCTCGATAGGAAATTGTAAATTATGGTGTAAATAATGCCCTCAACTCTTTAAAAATGAGAACCATCGAATTCTTGAAGAGTTGTAATATTATACCAAAATCAATTTTTTTGTTTTTTAATAATTTTTTCCTTCGAATTTTCTTCTTCTGTCAATTTTTTTGTTCAATTCAATTTAATTCATCCTTAATTTCCACAACAAAATAGTCCAATTGGCAACTAATTCAATTATAAAAATATTTTTGAAGCTATTAAAAACACAGTAGCGCAGCCAACGTTCCCACAACTTTTCCATACAGAAAAGGAATGAAAAGTTATTCGGTGGGCAGAAAACCCTACTTATTCGTAGTTTTAGAGAGTGACATTTATAAAATAAGTCGTTTAAATAAAGTGGGTAAAAACTAAAATAATGCTACCCATAGAAGGATCTGGAATTATAGATCGTAAAATAGTGGAATGGATAATTGTAAAAGCCCAAAACTATAATGACGAACAGACAAATCGCTAATCTTTTAAAAGTTAAAAGCATAATTTTTATGAGAGAACAAATAAAGGCCTAATTGGTAATTTTGGTTTTTAAATTTTTGGTTAAAAATATTAAAAAATTAAAATTGTTTGTCTATACCAAAAAAAAAGTTTAAAAATTAAAAAGTTAAAAAATCAAATTAAAACATAAATTCTCATAATATTCTATTCAAATTCTTACTATTTTTAAAATACAATAATATCTCTGGACCCTGTTTGGGTGGACCTTACTTATTAGCTTATTTGCTTATTAGCAAATAAGTCAAATCCCATTAAGCAAGGTCGTTTGGGTACACCTTACTTATTTGCTTATTGACTTATTTATTTATAAGTAAGTTTATTTGACTTATTTTGACTTATTTGCTCACTCAAACGAGTTTATTTGACTTATTTGACTTATTTACTTATTTATTTATTTTTTTTATTTTTAATTTTTTGAGTTACCCAAACGACGTAACTTATTTTTTAGCTTATAAGTCAATAAGCAAATAGGCAAAATTACCCAAATGGGGTCGTTATTCATAATTTATTTACTACCACTATCAATTATATATAATTGTTAATATCAAATTTATATAAGAGTAAAATTGTATAAAAAAGCTAATTTTTTATCTAAATAATCAATTTCAAAAAAATTAGCTTAAAAGTTAAGTTACCAAACAACCTAGTTTGAATTTAATTTAACATTTTGACTAAAAATAAAAAAAAAACTAAAAAACCTAATTTTTAAACTAATTGCTAATCGGCCCAGTGTCAATCCATTAGCCCAAAACTCTTAGCAAAGTCCATTTTGCTTTTTTATCTTTTGAATGAGACAGCGAATTCTTTTGGACAATTAAACTTAGCTAAAGTGAATTTTCATAATCCAGTTCCACTTAAAAAATTTTGTCTTGAGGGCATTGATTTATATTTTTTAAAGATATAATTTTTTACTCTATTTATTTTATAAATAAAAAATAGTAATCACACAATATGAAAGTTTCGATCGTTTAGCTGTTGTTTTTAAAAATATAATTGACATTTTTTTATTTTTTATTTTTTTATAAATATCATTTGAGTATTTTTTCAAAGTTTTTATTAGTTTTTTTAAACTTTTTCAGGGAAGAATTTTCATAAATAATTTTCCAATAGGTTTTATAATTTTAAAAATAAAAAATAATAAAAATGAGCCCGTAATTAGATCTCATTTTAACAAATTATATAGAGCTTGTCCAACAATTCAGTTTAAAATTGGACATCAACAAATAATTTAGTATTTTTATTATTTATTTACTATAAGGATAAAATTAAAAAGTGGTAAATTTAATCTAATATCACAAATGTCAATCAAATAAGCTATAGTTTAGTCAATTATATGATCTAATGTAAATTAATTACGTGAATACTAATTTAACCTCATTGCTAATATGATAATTTCACATCATTATTAAATTTATTCAACTTGAACCCGTTATCAAACGAAATCTTAAATTTTGGAAAAGAGCAGACTTTAGGGCTTTAAAATGACATACATTTTGTGAAATTTTTGTTAGATACAAAATGTTTTTGTTAGCTATAAAATGAGTGGGAGTTTTATTTGCCAAAATATCATCATAACCATATAATTTTTTAAAGAATAAATTTTAATCATTAAAATATAATTTGATTCTAGACGTTTAAAAAAATATTAAGTGTATAAATTCTGTTTTTAAAATTCAGACACATCTCTCTTATATAAGATGAGTCTTACAATTTGTATAGGACCCAACCTATATGAGAAAGATGTGTTTGAGTTATATTCAATATTTGCGCATATAAACAGTACTCTTTAAAAAATCCAAATGTTTTTCCCGAAACATACATTTGTTTTTCTTGAAACATACATTTGTTTTTCCCGATTGTCTTGGACGGCCTAGATTAAAGGAAAAGCAACGCCGGAGCAAGACTTTTGTCAAAGCTCATAAAAAATAGACAGAGAATGAAAAGCATTAAAGGAGAACATTCCGAGTTACGTACTCACATGCATCCACCGCACATCACTCCCCACTTATGTTTGAGCCACGTAGGCTGCAACCGGCAATAGCAGGTGACTGCACGTGAAGTCCAAGTCATCCCCTTCTGCCCTTTTTCCTATTTTGGCCCTGTTGGGATAGTTTGCTTATTTGTTTATTTGATTTATAAGTCAAAAAATAAGCCATGTCATTTGAGTAACTAAATAAACTAAAAATAAAAAAATAAATAAATAAACAAATAAGTCAAATAAGCCAAATAAACTCGTTTGAATAGCCAAATAAGCCAAAATAAATTAAATAAACTGACTTATACACTTATAAGCAAATAAGCAAATAAGCAAATATGCTCGTTTGGGTAGCCTGACTTATAAGTAAATAAGCAAATAAGTAATAAACCACCCAAACAACGTGGCTTAAATGGAATTTAGCTTATTTGCTAATAAGCAAATAAGCAAACTATCCAAAAGGGGCCTTTATTTCAAGAAATAATAATATTATGGTGATCATATTTTGATGATCACATTTGAATTTTACATGATATGGTATTGCATATGTAGTATTTAAAAATAAATAATAAAATTACAAAATAATATAATTACCTTTAAAATTATATTAATATTTAAAAAAATTTATTTGTATTAAGCTATTACTCACAGTTCAATAAGCATTGGTTAACAAGACCTTTTATTTTATTATTTCTATCCTCTTGATTTAATTTTTCAATAATAAAAATATTAGATTCATCAATTCTTATACATGGTGTTTGTTTCTACCTGAATTATAACTCTTAGTTTTAGTTCAGCATAAAATTTTAAAAATTCAAATAAAAACACTTATATAACTTTTTGCTTATTTATTATAATTCTAAATCAATAAAAACAAATTATACTATTGTAAACTATTAGTTTTACATTTTAACAAATATTTATGTTTTCTACCTAAAATTATAATTATAATTAATAAGTTCATAATTTTAACTACAATTACCATCCCTTATTGTGGTTATTTATAACTACATTAGATTAGTTAGGTTTTCTAAATAACCGATCCCAAAACATTATAGTCATGTTTGGAGTTTCGAACTGGAATAGAATGGATTAATAATTTTAAACTAATTTTCTTAGAATATTAAATATTTTGAATTAAATATTTATATTTTAGTCTAGTTTTGTGTTTGTTTATTTTATGTAATGAGTATTTATCACTGTCGACTTAATTTAATTATTTGTTTGTTTCAATAAGAATTCTAATTGCATAGTCAATTGTTTTTGTTACAAATTTTATATTTAGTTTTTTTTATATATATAGAATCTAACTTAAGAATCTTTTTGTTAGTTAGTGCAGTCCACGTCATTGTTGTTTTTAGTGAGTTTGTAATATAACGTAATAAAAATTTTAACTTTTTTATATTACTTAGCAGTGAGATATTTAATTGTATGTACATGGAGCAAACACAATTAAAATATTATCAAATAAGATAAAAAATAAAAAATTAAGTAAGACCACAATTTTTAAAAAGATTAAATAAAATAAGGAAAACGTTAAACAAAAAGTGAAAGTGGATAATCCCAGAGGGAAAAATAAATGTAAAAAATGTCACTAATAGCGTTATAAAGAAAAAATTGATATTAAACCTTCATCCTAACTTATCTACGTGAAAAAAATAGAACAAGAAATTATAAAAAACTAAAGTTTAAATTTTGAAAAAAATAAAAAATAGTATAAAAATAAAGAAATAAAAAATAAAAGTTAATGATTACTATCTTAAGGATATTTAAGACAATACAAATAGAGATATAAATTAGTTAAAAGATTTAAAAATATATTGGAGAAGTAAGATTGAAGGATAAAATTGTATTTTCATATAATTAATTCCTTGACAAAATATTTCACTCTTCCCTTTAGAACTAATTAGTAATTATCTCTCAAATGAAATATAAAGTTTGATCCGGACAATAATGCACTATTAGAAAAGGGATTTTTTGCGTCCGCTCCTACCGTCGCAAATAATACTCTTGTCGTCGCAAAAGGCTATTTGCGTCGGCATTGCGACGGCAAATGGGGGAGGCAACTGTTTGGGTTGCAAAAGGGTTTTTGCGACGGCACGTAGCCGTCGCAACCATTTACGACGGCACTTTATGCTTTTAGCGACAGCACTATTTTCGACGCAAATACTTATTAAAATCATGTTTTGCCGTTGCAAATGGTAGCGACGGCTTTGTATTCTTTTAGCGACGGAAATGGCCGACGCAAATACTATTTACAAATGTGTTTTTGCGACTGTGACGTGCCGTCGCAAATACTATTTTAAATATATACTTATTTGCCACCGCATGCTGGCCGTCGCAAAAAACTTCTTGCGACAGTATAACTCCCGAAGCAAAAAAATATCTATATAAAACTCATTTTTTTGCTATGGCCTTGTGCTGTCACAAATGTATTCATGCCTTTTGCGACGGCTAAATATCCACGCAACATATGTTTATAATACCTATTTGTTGCAAGTACTATTGGTTTTAGCAACGGTAACAATTTCAATGCAAAAAATAAAAATAAAAATTATAATGCAGTTTAACTACAAGAACTTGACATAGATTTGAGACCGCATGAGCTTGAAGAATGATTGATATTGAATAGAAATTAGTAGTTGCATGGTTGAATTTTATTTATTTTTTAAAGATAAATAATATGTAAAATTTTGAAAATAGTTTATTTATTTTTTTCAAAACTAAAATGTGATTTTAAAAAAAAGGATACTATAAAAAGTGTATCACAAACTGAAATAATTTGTACATTTCTCCTTTTATGAATAATTAAAAAAATTAATTAAAAAATAAAATAAAAGTTTTGACAAGATAAAAAAACTATTTATAAAGGCTTTTAAATTATTTTTTTTCTCATTTTTAGTTAAAAAATTGATTATAAAATAAACAAGAAATTTTTTTAGAATTTTAAAACTATTTGGAAATAAGAAATCAATAAGAAAAGACAAAAAGAATCACTTTGAAAAAATCATTCCAAAACACAAAATTAATTTCCAGTATGAATAATCTTTTTGACTAGTTATATAAAAATTAAAATGATTAAAATGAGTAGATATTGGGAGTGTTTGGTTAAGTTACAATCACTGTGAGTACTTTTAGCTTTCCACCACTAATTTTAAGAATAAGGTACAATTTATTTCAATAATTTATAATTTTTAGTATAAATTATAATTAAAGTTTTTTCTATAAATAGCTAATTTTAACTATGAACTATATAACATATATTTTCAAACACTCACAACTTGAAATAATAAGTTGTCAATTTAATTTATTTATTTATTTTTACTTTTAGTGAGTTTTCTGTGTTTAATTAAATATTTTTACCTTCTTTAATTCTCTCATAGAAACAAACTAAAAATTTAAGATTTCCTAACTAAAAGATAAAAAGAAATTTAAAATATAAGTAAAAATAAGGTAATAAGTCAATTTTTTTACTTACTTTTGTATTTGGAAACTATTCGTATTTTTTTAATTAAAAACTCACCTTTTGATTTCAAAATAAATAAAAAATGTAAAATTAAATTTAAAGTTTTAAAAAGTCCAAACATAAACTCAAGAAAAAAAATGAATGTTTTATATATTGAAAATATTGAATTCAATTGGCCATTATTCTAAAATTAATTTCTGAATTCAATTGGCCATTCAATTGACAATTGATTTCCAAATTCAATACCATTCATTTGGCAATTGATTTCTCTATTCAATTCTTTTGTAATCTTCTATTAGAGAAATCTATATAAAAACTCCTCTAGTATTCTACAGAGAGAAGTAAGATACAAGGATACAATTCTGAGATTACAAGTTGTGTGAGAGAGAAAGACAGACGAGGTACGTTCGAGTAGCTGGTCTTTGGAGGTGTTTCAACGTTCGGGTCAACCGTTTTATTCTAGAAGAATGACGCCGGTGAAGATACCTACAACACCTTTAGTAGGCGATGAATAATTCTTAAGAAAATTGCATTTGTAGGACTCAGTTTGCGTATTCTTTTTTCATATTATTTTTTATATTTTTATTTTTTGTAAATTCAGTTTATTGTAATCGTTAAAAATTAATAAACATGTATTTTTTGGACCACCGAGCATATATATAGTGTAATATTTCTCCAACATTATATGGCCTCAAAATAAAATCCAAGTGCTTGTTGGTATTGAAGGATAAAAAAATAAGGAATGAATAATCTCTACACTGATTATTCTTTCTCATCTTCTTTTAACTGATTTATCACTCATATAAAAAATGAGAAACTAACACTCCATTTGTTTTGAAGAAAAATATTTTCAGTAAAAAATATTTTCTATAAAATATTTTCCAAGTGTTTGATTTCATCTTCGAAATAATAGTGCTAGTTGATGGTGTAGTATTAGTGGTTGTGGTGGCGGTAATAATGATGGTGCTAGGAGATGGTGATAGTGGCGAGGGCTGACGATGGTGGTGACGGTGACCCCATAAACTCCAAACCCCCCAACCCACGAACACCTGACCCCGACCTCTAAACCCTTGAACTTTTGACCTCGATCCTTGCCTGAAAATCCTTGATTTTCGACAACCCTTGGCCCCAACGCTGGCCCCCGGCCCTCGCCCCATTACCTTAGCCCCTAGACCGTCAAACCCTAATCCCTATCCTAAAACCCCAAATTCCAAAACCCGACCTCCAACCCCAAATCCTTAGCCCCCGATGCCTATCTCCTAACCTCCAACCTTTGGCCCCCCGAACCACGACCTCAGCCTCTAGACCCCGACCCTTGGCTCTAGGCTCATGCCCCCAGCCGCCAAACCTTGACTCTCGAAACCCCAAACCCCGACCTCAACCCTTGGACCCCAAACTCTAGAAGTCAACCCTTGTCCCCTGGCCCTTTGCTCTGATCCCCCTGCACCCTAATGAAACTCTGGAACCCCAAAACCCAACCCTACCCTGGACCCTTGACCCTAGAATCCCCAACCCTAAAATCCCCATACTCCCAAACCCTAGAAATCGAGAACACTGAAACCCTTAATCGCCACACTTAAACCCATGACCTCTAATTGTAGACCCTAAGACCCCTAACTCCCCAACCTCCACTCCTAAAACCTTGAACCCTAGTTGCCTAGATCCTCGAACCCCAACCCATAGCCCAACCCATAACCTTCTAATCCCCAAAACCATGACCGAGATCCCCAGACCCAAACCCCAAACCCCAAACCACGAACTCCCAACCTAAGCCCCTAACACTCGGATCCAGACTGTTGGCAGTTGCGGCGAAGGGGTTGCGATGATGGTGGGGTGGTGGTAATGAGGTGAGAAAGGCAATGATGGTGGTGGTGGTGGTGGTGGGATGTTAACGTTGCAAAAATCTTTTTTGCTATAAAACATAAAAAAAAAATTTAATACAATAAACTTATTTTTTATTGACTTAAAAAATAATTTACGTTAATTTTTAATTTTTATCGTACTAAACACTAAAAACCTACCAAAAAAATATAAATAATATGTAGAATAATACTTCAATCCAAAAATCATATCTATGAATATGATAAACAAAACATATTTATTTTGAATTAATAGTTTAATTCGAACTTTTAAACTTTTCATACAAACATGGGTTAAAAACCTCTCCAATCGTTTTGCCATCTTCAACTCATTTGTCATTTTAGCGAGAATTTTGCAAAATTAGTACTTCAAAATAGTCTCGCTATCATTCTCGCCACTTTAGCTTTTAAAAATCTCGCTCTCCGTTTGTAGCGAGCAACCAAAATATTTGGAGAGCCTTCTTTTTTATCTTTTGCAGGCGTCTTCTTCAATTTTCTTTTTCTGATTTTTCATTTTGCTGATTGAGCATTTAACGGGTTGAAAATTTTGAGTAGTATCTAAATTTTGTTGAGATTTGCATATGGATTTAAAAGATTTTAGTGCTCTGATTATGGGTTTAAAGGATTTTGTTGAGATTGTTGAGATTTTAAAAAATTTTGGTGCTATAATTTTTTTTTATTTTTCAATTATTCAATCTGTTCTTGATAGTTTATATATATTATATATATAATTTGGTTATTTTTTTATAATTTTATTATATATTAAATATTAAAAAAATATAATTTTCTAAAATAAAAATATATAATTAGAATTATGAATAAAAAAATAATTTTTTAAAATTTATTTTAAAAAATTATTTTAATAAATTATAAGGAGTATAGATCTCTAAAGGAATGGATCACATTCACATTTATGCTTGGGTTTGGATGTAAAATCAATTTATTGCTTGGATTGAATAAGTTAAGAGAGAGAGGGAGAGAGGGAGAGAGGGAGAGAGAGAGAGATAAATTGAATGGCGATGTGTGCGCGAATCCCAATGATTATGTCTTGTGTTCGTCTCTCGAGCCTTGTGCTCTTCTTTAAATCGTTGACCCTCCTCTTCCTTGGAACTGTGCCCAAAACGCGTTCTTTCTTTATTTCTAAGGCCTAAATGTTGAGTATTTTATTTATCTTTATTTTTTTGATTTTTTAATTTTAAATTAAATTACTTTTATTTTTTTACTCGACTCCATAAATTTTAAAAATAAATTTTTTTATTAAAAAATAAAAAAAAATATTAAAAACAAAAATAAACAATATAAAAATTGACTAATTGACTTATTTTTTTGTTTTTTTAAATTTTTTTATATTTTAGTTAAAAATATATACTAATTTGGCTCATTTTGATGAAAAGAATAAAAAAGATATAATAATTTAATTAAATAAGAAAAATTTTAATTAAAATAAAATTAAAATTAATTAATGGCTCCGTTTGGCATACTTTGCTTATTTGCTTATTTTATTTATAAACTCACTGATTTGATATTTTAGTTTATTTTTTATTTATTTTTGTCTTTTTTAAATTTTTTTAATATTTTAATAAAAAAATTTTACTTTTTCAACTCATCTCAATGAGATGAGTCTAAAAAGTATAAAAATTTAACAAAATAATGAAAAAAATTCATTAAAGACGAAAAAATCAACTTCATCAACTTAATCAAACTTACTTATAAGCAAATTAGCCATACGAACCCAATATTAAATAAATAAATAAGCAACTATAACATGACCTAATTTCTCTTCCTATAAATTCATTTTAGAAAAATGAGACGTACTATTTTGCACAGGAGCAAAACACAATATTTTCCCGATTATTTTGATATTTTTAAGGATAAATTATACTAATTTTTTTTAAAATTTGAATCAAATACAATTAAATTTACACGTTTAAAATAATTACATTAACATCTCTTGTCATTAATTACTTTTGAATAGCATTAATATAAATTTTTAAATAACAAAAATATCGCTTCTCCCGTCCCCCAATCTCTCTCTCTCCCTCCCTTTCCCCTTTCCCCTCTCTCCTTTCCCCTTCCCCAATCTCTCTCTCTCCAGATAAAAAAAATCTCTCTCTCTCTACCTCAAAAAAAAATATATATATATAACTAATTAAAATAAATAGTAAAGAATCTTAACAACTCAGTAGTTTCATACTTTCCTATAAAATTTTTCATCCAGATGGTCTGCGGTTCGAATCTTTCTACCTCTTTCCCCCCTCCCCTTCCCTCTTCTCTTCGCTGCCTGTACTCTCGATTAAAAAAATTAAAATAAATAAATAAATAATTATAATAATAATAGCGCTAATAAACGCTAATAAATTTTCGATTGCAATCGTTACGTACATAAGTATAGCTTTAAATTAATAATTTAATACGAAACTAATGATGATTAATTATAATAATAAAAATATGAATAATATAATTAATTAAATTAAACAAACAATTGCATTAATAAAATTACGGTTACAACCGTTACAAAATATAATACAAAAAAATTATGATACTTCATCATACTCATTTAATAATATTAATAATAATAAATTAACTATGAGGTTTTGTAAGTTTTAAGTTAAAAAAATAAATGTTATAAATTTTTTAACTAAAGGTTAAGAAATAAATTAAATAATAAAATTTTTATAAATTAAATAAAATTATATTATCAAAATTTCTATAAAAAAATTTATTTTATAAAATATATATAATAATTAATCTCTCTCTTCCCCGCCCCCCAAACGCACAATGTAGGTGGTGGCGTCGAAGTCGTGCTCGTCGGAGTAAGGGATAGTGCGGCGCCGGTGGAAAACGGCGGTGGGTGGTTGGTAAACCCGGCTGGCAGTGGCGTGGTCGACGTCGTGCTTCTTTGTTCTCCCTCTATTTCTGTTGCTTCTGAAGCTTCAGTTTCTTCTTCTCTTTATTATACCTTTACTCTCAACTTTCCTTTCTTTCTTCTTCTCTTTATTACACTCACAATTAATTATAAATTATAAATTATTTATCGGTCGACAACGTTTACTATCTTTTTATTACCTTTTTAACGATCTAACGCTGCTAATAAACGGTTTCAATTGCCGATAAATTACTCTGAAACATTCAAACCAAAATATTATCGTTGTATGAACTTTATAAAAAAAAAAAACAAATTTATGTGTTGAGGGACAAAATGGAAATAGAATGATCGACAACGTTCACTACCCTTTTGATGATCTAACGCAGTTAGTGAACGGCTTCGATCGTCGGTATTCAAATCGAATAATTATTGTTTTACAAATTTTATAAAAAGGTAAAAAAAAACAGATTTGATGGCTGATGGATAAAATGGAAAAATATTTAATAAAACAAACGGAACCTAAAGGGTTAAGAGATGTGTAAGTGTAAAAAAAAATAATAATAATAATTCAGTCGGTAAGGGAGGTCAGTGTAATTATTTTAAATATGTGAATTTAACTGTATTTAATCGAAATTTGAAGTGAGATCGGTGTAATTTATTCTATTTTGACAATCTCTCCTCATTCCATTTTACATTTACCCTTCGTTTGCCTACAACTTTAAGTCAATTTTTTAATTTCTAGACTTAAAATTTTAAAAATTAAAAAGTTTTGTTTTTTAATCCCAACTTTTATTCTTTTTTTTTTTAGATTTTTTTAGATTTTTCTTATTATAATTTTTAATTTTATCTTTTTATATAAAAAATTACATAAATTTTAACTAAACAATTATACCCCTACTTATTTAAGCTAAAGAGCAACCATAGAATTTCACATTGAACTTATTTGATTTTTTTGGTGGTTTAAAATTTATTATTTTTTTAATTAAATAAATTTTTTAATTTTTTAATTTTTTAACTTAAAATATCTTAAAATTAAAAAATCGATTTAAAATCAAATTTGCAAATGAAAGCTAAATGATACCAAGTTAGCATACAAACCTAACACTAATGTCTATCAGTTATTCCCTAATGACCTCGGGATCTAAAATCAGGCCCCAACCACATAACTTGAATGCTCCACCCAAATCCAAATCCAAATCCAAATTGGATTATATAAAGCACTTGAAAAATTCACTCCCAACCAATGAGATAACCTCTTCTTAACTATTTTACCATTTTTAAATGACACATTTGGGAGTTAAATTTTTATTAACTTATTAATAATTTTAAACAACATAATATTTATGGTTAAATTACACATGAAAATAAGTATATTAGCACTTCGAATCACCAATAAAAAATTAAAGAATTCTAATGTTATTTACCTTCGAATATTGCTAAAACTCGTGTTCAAATTTTATTCAAACTAATTTTTTTCCAACAAAGAAAGGACAATTTGGGTAAAAATAAGATTCATATAACTTCAATTTTAATAAACATCAAGTGGGTAATCTTCCATAATATAATAGTATAGATATTAATGTAATAATTAAGTATTACATAAAATCTACTTATGCTTTTGCTTGGTAACTTGGTTTAAAGTTAATTTTTTTCCTTTTTTAACTTTTAACCCAAATATATGAAAAGCCCATTTCGGACAAAAATGGCTTTAAGTCACAAAGTAAAGAGAAAAATTATAATTTCATAATTATTTTTTTTGTGATTTTGATTCAAAAGACAATAAATCTACTTCGAGGAGGTTAGCAAGGATGGACCAAGCGGGGGGACAAGTGGTGGCAGTTGCCACCTCAATAATTTTTAAAAATACTCTAATTATACTGCATTATCTTTTAATTTTTTTCAAGTTCTATAAGTTTGCCACCCATAGTTTTTTTCTAAAAAAATAATTAGTTAGCATTTATATTGATGTATTTATAAGTTTGTCAAATTAGATCATGCATATTTTTTATTTTTTTATTTTTTTAACAATAGATCATAATGCCACATTTAATTAATTGTAACTTTATTAAATCAATCTAAAGTCAAATAATTTATTAAAATTTTTATTAGTACTTATTAAGTTCTTCGGTAGTTTCTTATTTCTCATACAATTGTATTTAATTTGTCGTATTCTAATTGCACTAATTACTAGCTATCGCAAAAACATAGAACAAGTATAAGTAATCTCTTATTCTTTTTTTATGTATTTTTCTTTATGTATTAGAAAATATTATTTCTATATGATTTAGGTGATTGATTTTAGTTGAGGAAATATATTTTTTATATTTTTAGGTTATATTAAGTAGAATGTATATCGTTTTTGATTTTTTTTTTGTTAATTTATTGATTGATAATTAATTTGTCAACAATATTTGAATTGTGTAAAGTGTTTGTAAAGATAAAAAAAGATGAACAATTTATTCTCTTATTAATAGATTGATTTATCTTATATTAACCTGATCAGTTTTAACAATTACAATAAAACGTTTAATTTTAGTTGTGAAAATTGTAAAAACTAGATTGTGTAATATGATAGATAATGATTTTCTAGTAAATTACTTAATCACTTTTGTTAAAAAATACATTACTAGAGATTTTAGGATGGATAAAAATTTTCTAGTAAGCTACTTAATCATTTTCATTAAGAAAAAGACATTGCAAAGATTTTAGTATTGATTCTTTCATAAATATCTTCGACAACATGAAAAAAGTGTCAAACACAACTCAAGAAGCGTCATTTTAAGTAGATTAATTAATTTAAAGTTGCTATATATATTCCTATTTTTCTCCTTTTCTGTCTATAAAAATTTATATTTTAATTCATTTATTATTATTTTTTTAAAAAATTAATATATTTATTCGTCACCTCTAAACTAAAATTCTCAGTCTGTCCCGTCGTCTGTGGGGGGTTTGTAGGTTACCGAAGCAGTCTATATTTTTAATGCTACCATTTGGGTTGAAGAATTTACGAAGATGATTGTGCCATATTATCATTTGATATACTAATTTAATAAAATAAGT
>JAULJZ010025647.1:1810-15427 GCA_032270985.1 Heliamphora pulchella | reverse complement strand
CCCTCTTTCTCTGGTTAACGTTTTCAAGATCAGTAAGTCATTTTTGTTTTTCTTAGTTTTTCTCAAAAACTAAGTGGTGACTTTATTTTCAACAAAAAGAGATTTTCAAAATTTAACTTTTATGGTGTTAAAATATTTTCTAAACATCTTTTGAATCCTAGATTTTTGACCATTTTCAAAACTCCCAAAATTTCGACGCCACAACATCATCAATGAAAGTTACGAAATACTTTGAGCCACCGATAGAGGGTACCTGAATGGGTCCACATATGTTTGTATGCATCAACTCCAATCTGTCCGTCTTTGGAGTCATTGCCTGCTTTGTAAAGCTGACCTTTTTCTGTTTCCCAAATATTCAATCTTCATAGAATTCTAGGTTCACTGACTCAATACCCGGTAGCTTTCCTTTTTGTGCCATAACTCTCATACCCCTTTCACTAATGTGAACGAGGCGCCTGTGCCACGTGCGAGTGTTTTCTTTTGATTCTGCCACTATTATTCTGCTGTATGAACTCAATGATGCATACAGTGTACCCTTCTTCTTTTCCCGGGTCAAAACCAATGACCCTTTACTCATCTTATAGGAATCTTCCCCGAATGTCATCACGATTTCAGATTCTGATAACAGTCCCACTAAAGTCAAATTCTTCATTAGACTAGGCACGCGTCTAACATCCTTCAGCTTCAGTACTGTACCGCTAACTTGTGTGGTATGTACTTCACTCTTTTCAACTATATTACAAGCCTCGTCATCCCCCAGATACACTTTTTTAAATTTTTTTTTCACATACCCATAAAGTATATCCATGCGGGGAGTGGCATAGAATGACGCTCCCGAGTCAACAATCTATGAATCAGTTTTACAATTCAATGCGCAAATCAACGCATCTATGTTTTCTTCATCAAAAATATTAACAGTAGCCTTACCTCCTTGATTTGTGTCGTCGCGCTATTTTCTCAGAGCTTTGCAATCCTTTTTGAGATGGCCTTTCTGTACACAGTTTCAACATCCAGCTGACTTCTCTTGACTCTGCGATTTATCCCGTGATTGGAAATGTTATTTTCTTGGACCTTCTGATTCTTCCTATCTGACTTTCTTCCTCTACCTTCGAAGTTCAACGTTGATCCTGATGTTGATCTTTCACCCGCCGTTCTGCAACGTGATTCCTCTCTAAAGACGAAACCGACAACCTCCTCTAACTTCAACTTAGACAAAGAATTGCTGAATGCGACAACCAAGCCGCTCTAACTTTCTAGTAAACTGGACATGAGAGTTAGGGCTTTAACTTTATCATAAATGATGATCCCAACTGACTCCAACTGGTTTACGATGAAGTTAAACTCGTTGAGATGCTCCACTTTAATGGTGTCGTCCTCCATCCTTAGATTAAATAGCTGATTCATCACGTATAACTTATTTATTGCAGAGGGCTGATCATACATCTTTACCAACACCGCCAATAATCCTGTCGTCGTCTTTCTTGTGCGATATTGGAGATCACCGACAGTGTGAGACGCAGTCGCACGATTTCCAAATCCTTTTGATCCAATATATCCCACTCGATCTGTGTCATCTTCTCTTATTTCCCCCCAATCAAAGGTTCAAATAGATCCTTCTGATACAGAACATCCTCGATCTGCCTCCTCAAAAGGGCGAAGTTTAAACCACTAAACTTCTCAATCTTGATATTCCTATCGTCTGCCATGTCACGATCTTTAACCTCCAAACTCAGATACCAGTTGTTGTAGATTTCCAATCAAGACTCGATGAAATCCAACCCACAAGTCACGCTGTTGAAGAACGTAATCAAATCACAAACATATCACAAGCATCAACAAAAATAACCAATCAACCAAAATGCACACACACAAGTTTTGCATGGTTCAGCAATGGTGCCTACGTATACGGGCTCAGACTTTCACTATTAATCAATAGAATAATGTTACAAGGGTTTAGAGGCTTCAGAGGGAACTTTAGAACTCAGAAAAACACACAACTCACAGAACAGTGCAAACCCTACGCCTTAATTAAAATGCTGTTTCCGCACAGATCGATCGATCGGTCCCGACCGATCTCACCATCGATCCGATCTTTTCCAGTTATGGGATTTTCTTCACCTCTTCAACATTACATTCTATCTTTTCATTTGAGAATTATAAGATCCATATTTATAAGTAAATCTTGAAACTCTAACCACCATATTGTCGCGCCCCCAAAACCAAAGAATTTCTATGACAAGAAATCTTCATATAAACAACCATAAAGAATATAATCTTAAAGCCTTACAACCATATGTGAATAAAATACAACATAAATCTCGAAGCCTCCAAAACAAGAATTAACATTACATAGATCAAATATCTAGAAATGAAAACAAGCTGACACTCCGTGGCATCAAACTATGGAATCTCCTTCAATACCTGAAATGGGTGTTAAACAAACACCGTGAGCCAAAGCTCAATACGATATGACTACGCAGGAATAAAAGCATGATACGTAAAAAAAAAAATTTAAACCATGAATACAAGATATAGGAAAATTTTCCTACCAAACTATTAAAGTTCCAAAGAATACACCTTCTCGTGATTTGTACATAATCCAAACAAGCGTTTATCCTTTTTCTCGATCCTCAACAAGTTTTACAACCTACACCTTCACAATTCTCACTTTTCGGACTTATCAAACCCCACGGCACTACTCAAACCGATATCCCATACGATCGAAATGACATATAGGCTAATCACTCGGTAAGTGCACGCTCACCTGTACTAATCCAAAACACATAACTCACTATGGGGGTAACGTATACATATAATCCATATGTTTACATACACGCTTTTCATGCTTGACCAATTATTCAACAACTAGTGGATCCTAATCAAGCTCATTCATTAATAATTTAATTTGACATTATCTTCACAATAATCTATGCATCTTTCTCATTATTTACCAACACAATCATTAACAAATAACAATACATAGGCACAACACCTATTATCACATACATTGCCACATTCTCGGGAACACCAAGGAACCGGGCGCCTATACCATATTTTTGGGAATACCACCCGAAGGAACTGGGCACCTATACCACATTTTCGGGGATTAAGCTGAAGGAAACGAGCGCCCATCTTGCGTAAACTTTCGGTCTTTTACCGTGGAATAATGTAAGCTCAAATTAATTTCATAACTATCTCAATATATAATTATAACATATTATCAATAATATCGATCCCTCAACCATTACTATGGTTTTCACTTAAACACCTCATGTATGCGCTACATGATCAACAATTTAATTATCATAATAATCAATCATAACATTGGTCCTTGACCCTCACTCTGGTCTTCACCTTAAATATCTCGTGTATTCACTACACGGCAATTCGTCCAAATCACAATAAACAATGAAGATCTTTATAAATGTCATGCTTAACATGATTTTGAACAAAGAATTTCAATTTAATCATAAATTTCTCAATTATTTAGAAGAATAACATTTTTCAAGTATTTAATCCACTACCAACACTTAAGTTGAATTCAAATTCAATGTGGAGCTCCAATTTAGTTCCAAACATGGGTTTCATCCTTTATATAGAAAACAAATGTGATTTCAAGTAAAACTTCTCATCACATAAACTCCCACCAAACTACTTTGCATACCAAAACCAGACTTCAAACGAGCCACAAACCTTCAACTCATTCTGTATAACAAAAAAAACTAAAGTTACCCCAGATTATCACCGTCTCATACTGTCATGCCTCAAAAACTGAGACACGATATCCAAAGAGACAAAAGGTAGAGAAAGATTAGAAGGAAATAATGATCACCGATGATCAAGGTCAAATGATGTCATCCCGATTACATCCCGGGGTCCAATGGGCTAGCACCATGAGGTCCATGAGTATTAGTTCATATATATAGCCCAAAGGGTGAGGAATCGAAGAAAAAAGGGTCAGCGTTAATAAAAATAAAGTTTTTCATAAGATTCGGTCAAAATATGCAAAAAACGATTAAGGAATACAAACATACTCTCACCATTTTGGCTATAACTCTTTCTACAAAAATAATTTTGTTATGAGGTTAGAACTATTGGAAAGAAAACTTTCGGAGCTTCAATGAGCACAAGGATGACCCAATTCAGAGTTCGAATGGTAAAAATACACTGATTTAATGAAAATATTTTTAACCAGCGAAAAAGAACGCTCGGTAGACCGCTCAAGCAATCCGTCGAGCGATCTGGCCTGCAACAAAAAGTCGAGACCAACCCAGAACGGCCCGATAAACTGCTCGAGCGGTCCTTTGACCTGTTTTGCGCCAAAATTGATTTTTTTGCTAAATTTTGAAGTCAACACCCATCGAAATCCTTTTTCATGCAAAGAGAAGGTACTATAATCTTGAAAAACAAAATATAGAATTTGATTAGAAAGATACCCAAAACCTTCAAGTAGAAGAATCTCCTAAAATCAATTACCCATCACACTCCCAATATATACACCCAAACCCATAATTCATTGAACTTATCCCCCATTGAAGTCATGATCTTCAATTCCCACAAGAACTCAGTACTTAACAACATGTACCATTCTAATTAACTTAATTAAACCTCTAGTTTCTCATTCTAACTCAATTACACATCAAACCCAAATCTCATATCTCTTCCCACAACTAAGGTTTTCAAAATTTAATCAAGATATTCAACATAAATTAACACCTCACTTCTCATAAATCATATGATTTTTCAAAATATCACCAAACTCCATTCAAATACTACTTTCAAATCCATAGACCTAGGATTTTCGAAAATAAAAAGAGGGTTTCATCCCATTTTTCTTAAGTAAGAGAAATTAATTACATATCTAAACAATTTATTCATGATTAGTCGAAATCTTACTTTCTAGGCTAAAAATTCAAAACTTTAACTGAACCTGACATCCGCGGGAGGACTCAAACTTGCCAAAACAAAATTCCACTCACTTGAAAACGTTACCCTCGTCGAGTAGATCGATTCTCCGTCTCTAAGGAGATGCCGAAATCCAAACCAAAAGCAACAAAAATTTGATGGGAAGATTAGGAGCTTGGGTCTCTATCAATGGAGTTTGAGAAAAGAAAGAGATTAGAGAGAGAGAGAGAGAGAGAGAGAGGTGTGAGGAAGACTTGTCTTCCAACGGGCTTCTCTTGGAAGCTAAAGGGGGTGTGAGGTCACTTTTCCACCCATGTGCATAAAATTTAAAAATAAATTTATGATATATTTTTAACACACATATATGCATAAAAAAAATTAAAATTAAAATTTTTAAATTTTCATTAGCTTAAAATTAATTTCTCAAAAATTATCAAAATTTTAAATTATTTCTAATTTAAAATTCGTGGGTCTCCACGCACACCAGCTAATCCACTCAAAATTCAAACATGAGAATCACTGGGCCCACCAGTCCCTACCTATATGTTAATCTACATATGTTTAATAATTTATAATTAACTAAAATTAATTAATACCCATTATATTATTTGTTAAATTAAAAAAACTGTGTCTCACACATATAATTAGAAAATTCTAAAATCTTAACCACCATATAAATATAAAATATAAATTATATCGATTCACATAATATAAAACATACGCCCAACACAATTAAATCTCGATTTCAGATTTTAATTGTCATGTTTTTGTGTATTTTCTCAAAAACTAAACAAGTATCTACTAGGGCAAGAAAATTATCGTGTGCTCTTTCTCTTGTAGTTTGAGTTTGAAACATTAAATACACACTTGGGTCCATTTTTTTTTTCTTATATTGAAAATAATGGTTAATGGCGAATTAGTGGACCCCGCATATAAGAAAGGTGCTATCTAATTGTCAACTATATATCTCAGGGAAGTAATGGAATTATAATTTCTAATTTTGTAATGAGAAAAAAGAAAATGAAATTATATATGCTTATTCGTTTCTATAGTTAACTTAATAATAAATAAATAAATAAATTTTAAAGCCAATAACAAATGTCTTTTTATTCATTTTCTTCATATTTTATTGTGCTCACCAAACATAATAATTTTTTTGTTCTTTCCTTTCATTTTTATTTTTCTTTCCTTTAACATGTTTAAGAACTAAACAAGATTCACTTTTCTTTTTCTTTCCTCAACATGTCTTGAGACTTCGTTTGGCAACCGATTTTAATCGGAAATTTTTTTGACTTTAAGCCATTTTAAGTTAAAAAGTTAAAATTTATTTGCTTGGGATGTGAGTGACTTTTAAAAACCAAAAAGCAAAAAACTTTTGCTTAAAATTGTGATAACTTTTTAAAATTTATTTTTAGATAATTAAATATCTAATATGGATTTTTGTTTGATGGATCTTGACTAGTAAATTTTAGAAATATAATTTTTACAAAAAGCGAATGTTCATAATAAAAGTTATAATATTTTAAAAAATATTAAAAAAATATGTAAAAAGCAAAAAAGGTCTAAAAGCTTTTGAGTTGAAGAACAAATTTTTTTGTCTTTTTAAGCTTTCAAGCAAAAAGGTAAAAACTCAATTTTAAAGCAGTTGCCAAACGAAGACTAAGAAGGAAACTCTTTTCTTTGTCATAATATATGGAAAAACTAACCCCAACATTACTATCTATTTATCTCAACGGGGTCAACTAAATAAACCCTAATAAATTTAACTTGCTTGTATAACAACTTTCTATGGTCTTGCTACTTTACTTTGACTATAAGTCTTTGTTTTATTTTTTGTAGTACATTTGGCTATTGCCATATATACCTCCTCATTGGAATTATAATTAATGTGAAGTTTATTAATTCCTCTTTTTAGTATCATAAAATTAATTAATTTCTCAAATATTTATAGATTGATAGTAAAGAAAAAAATGCGACAATTTTGACAATTATTTTATAGTATTTATTTGGATATGCCGTACTAATATGTGATTGATTTATATAGCAACATCTATCTTTTTTATGTAGGCTTTACCCAACAATATAAAAGTGACAAATAGTGATTGGTGCAAACCAATTCGATGCATGAGGTGCACTATGGCCTCATTTGGCAACCGATTTTAAGCCTGTATTTGTCCTGGCTTTTAAGCCAAGTTTTTTGACTTAAAAGCTAAAAAAAGCCACTTGATTTGGCTAGTAAAAAAAAAGTCTAAGTTTTTTTCACTTTTTTCTCACAAAAAAGTCATGATTTGACATTTATATTTTTACAAAAAAATTAAAAAACCAAAAAATCACTAAAAAATGTTAGTCCAAACACAAGCTAAGTTAGGTATTTTATCTATTCGCTTAAATCTTAAAAAATTAAAAAGTCTCGTTTAGTAACACAAAGGCTTTTAGCTTTTTTCTTATTTTACATAACTTTATTTTATTTTTTTTACAAATATCATAACTTTTATTATACACATCCGTTTTTCTATAAAAATTATATTTTTAAAATTTACTTGTCAAAATCTATCAAACAAAATTTATATTGAATATAAAATTATTTAAAAATACATTTAAAAAAATATAATAACTTTAAGCTAAACTTTTTGTGTTTTGGCTTAAAGCCACTTTAAATCAAGTTTTTTATACTTTTTGTCTTAAAGTCACTCATATGGTTCACCAAACGAATTTTTTGCTTATTTAATTTAAAATAATTTTAAATAAAAAATTTTGATTTAAAATTAGATTTCCAAACGAGACATAAGAACATACAACGGGGAGTAAATATATCAGAAAAAATAACATTATGGTAAATATTCCCACACTATTTTTTTTATTTATTCCAAAGTTAAAAAGACTTTGGCATCGCTTGGTAATGTTTATTTTTACTATTTTTTAAATTTTTATTATAAATTATAAATAAAAATAAGTTTGACAATTATATTTGTTTTTTTAAAAAAAATTTGAATAGTTTTTAAAATTTATTAAATTCTTGTAAACTGAAAAAAAATATTTTTACTTATTTTATAAACAATTTCTCCCTCCTCCATTATCTCCGACCATCTTTGTCTCTTGCTATTATTACCGCCAAACACCTTTGGCCACCACATTTGACTATAATTTCCGACCACTACTATCGACCACCATCTTCGCTTGTCACCTCCAACCACCCATCTCCACCTGCCACCTCCAACCGCCACCTCTCTTATTGTCCACTATCTCTACCCACTATTGTTAGTTACCATATATCACCGCTACTTCTTTGAATTACTATTTTTAGGCACCGCCTATCAATTTTCCAACAACCTCAGCCCACTATTTTTACTATTTTTTTTAGGACACTCAAATGTAGCTTGTATCCATTCTAGTTCTTTGCCTGATTGTCTTAGTTCATGTAAATTCTGACCACCTCTTTCCTTGACCACTATTCATTTTGCCCTGATTTGGACCAGCATCTGAATGTACACACAGTCTAGAATTGTTCTTTGCCTTGCTCTTAAGGAAAAGATAATTATTGTTTGGATGCAAATAAAATGAAGATGGCCTTGAGATTCTTAAAGCATTCCACTAATTGCATCCAAATTAAAAGTGAAATTGTTTGTATCACAAGGAATAACAGATTAAATGATCATTGTAAGTAGAAATTTAAGTTAAAATTGACTAATAAGGTGTTTGGCTTGAATTAAATAGGCAGTATTATAGTGGGCCTATTTTACTATTTAAGCCATACAAAAATAATTTAGTTATTTTTAGCTTGGATAAAGTTTGACTTGTGTCAGAGTTGTTACCAAATAGTTTTTTTTTGTCTTTTCTAAATTTTTTATATTGGTTTTAAAAGCTTATGTTTTTTCCAATTTTTCTTGTCAGGAGAAATTAAAAAATTTAGACTAAGAAACTTTTCATAGTTTAGAAAAAACAAATATTTTCAACCAAAATATAGCTTATTTTTTGTGGTGTTTGGTATTGCTAAAATTAGGAACTTATAGATTGCAACTTGTAGCAAGAGTTGTAAGTACTTGGTAAAGATTGTAGGTGAAATAGAAGAAAAAAATAATTATAAATTGTAGTAGAAGTTGTGAGCGTTTAGAAAAACTTATAATTTATAACTAAAATTAGTAGAAGAAAGCTAAAAACTACTAGCACTATTGATTTTTCTAATATTAGTGGAAAAAAAAATTAGATTCCTTGTGACGAGAAGAATCGGAAGCTTCGACAAATATTAATGAAGCAATAGTTTTTCATATAGTTTCTAAGATACAAGTTTATTGTGTTGCTAGCCTAAAAATTAATAAGTCTCAACATGTATTTAAAATTGATTTGTTCATAAATTAGTTTAGGATAAAGTTTTAGTACATACTTCATGTTTGGGCTATATAGTACGCAGTTCATAACATTAATTATAACATTCATATCAAAATTATACTGATTCATATAACTACAAAATCACACAAATTCCAAATCCAACCACTACATAAATTTATAGATTTAATTACAGAAATTCATAACTAAAGATTTTAAATTAGAGTAAATTAGGGATAAATCCCATTTTAGAAAGTTGTTTTGGGGTAAGTCCCAATCACAATTTTAATATTCCAACAAGTCCTAAATTTGAATTCTAATCAAAAAGTTGCCTCTTTTACCCCCTGTGAATAAATAATTTTAGAATAATTACCCCCGTGAAGTAAATAATTCTATATATATATTTGAATATTAATATGAAAACAATATTTACGTTTTCCATATTTGTTGGATTACTGTTGACCAAGTAAACAATCTAATAATAACTGAATTTTATTAAGAGATCCTACATTAAACAATACTTTCTCTCACAGTGCTTGTCGATGCCCGAACCTCCTCCCATACAAATCTCTATCTCTGTCCACCATATCAAAACAAACATCCTCATCTTTCTTTAATATCCATCATGCAAACCTCCATCTCTATCCACAACCTCTCTCTTTCCTCAACCTCTCATTACCACTTTCCAGAGCGCCGCTTCCCATCTTGCCATGGAAGAATAGATCCCTCTTACTATAAATGCAAAACATGAGGTTGCAGAAAATGAGAATTTGTCACAAATGTGAAGGCATATCTGAAGTTGCAGAAAATGAGGATTTATCACAAATGTAAATTTTTATTTTTCATTACTATTTTATGTTTTTAATTCTCATTTTTATACAGTAGAAGTGATTGCAGAAAATGAGAATTTTTCAGATATGCAATTTTTTATTTTTCATCACTATTTTATGTTTGAATACTCATTTTTATACAGTGGAAGCGATTATACAGTAGAGGTGATTGTAGAAAATGAGGATTTGTCACAAATTGCAGAAAATGAGAATTTGTCACAAATTATAGAAAATGAGAAATTCTCATTTTTTTTGATTTTCAGTTGTTCTGTATGCGTTTGCTCTTACCAATATGAGATCGATGATGCGAAACTGAGGAATTAGTATATGAAAAATAAAAAAGTGAAGAACACTATTATTCCATTCATCAATGGTGAAAAATAAAGATAATAATTTTTTCTAAGGCTTGCAATTGAATATCTCTATTCGATTTAGTCGTATCTCCAAACTTTTTACGATCGTTAGATATAATTAAAAATAAATTTCAATGGCTGCCGAAACACACATCTAGGTCAAAAATATGTAGAAGGTGAAGAAGACCAGCGGTGCCGGCATGGAGATCGGTCTGCTTGAAGGTGAAAAAGTTACAAAGACTAATTATGGAAAGCTGAATGATAAAGGTAGTTAGCTAATTCCAATAGAGCATTTCCTAATTTCGTGAGGATTCAAAATTTGGTGGTATTTTCGGAAGAGAAATAAAAAACAGGACCTATCACAAAACAAATATTGTTTTGGGACTAAACCTAAAATGGAATCCTCAAATGGGACTTAACCCTGAATTACTCATAAATTTATTTGTTGTTCTTTTCTAGTATTGACAAATATTAGACAGATAAATTTATCTGTTAAGTCAAATAAACACAAATAACAGATAAATTTATCTATTTTGTGAAACAAGCACAATTTGCTAAATAAATAAATTTATATGTTACATTCTAGTATTGACAAATGTTAGACAGATAAATTTATCTGTTACTTTCTAGTATTGATAAATGGTAGACAGATAAATTTATCTGTTTAGTGAAACAAGCATAATTTGACAGATAAATTTATCTGTTTAGTGAAACAAGTATAATTTGACAGATAAATTTATCAGTCTGCTTATTTATACAACACAAATAAATTTATCTATATTTTTTATATATGTTTTGAAAAGACACAGTATTCTTTATACAAATAAATTTATCTATCTGTTTATTTATGCAAGACAGATAAATTTATCTGTATGTTTTAAAAAATGCACAGATAAGTTTATCTATTCAAAGGTCCAACTGGACCTCGCGCATTAAAACTGGACCTCGCGCGTTAAATTTTTTTATGGTGGATGAAAAACAACACCGACGCTACTTTAAGGATCTAAAACTAATTTTCAGTTTAAAAAATTGGTACTCTCTAAAAATCCACCGCTCAAGGAGTTCTCTTGCTGCAAGATTTCTAATATAAAAATCTTACTTGCTTGAACAGTTTATAAGATTTATTTTTATGTAAATTTATTGAATAAAAATATATTTTTTGCAAAAAAGTATGATGCGTCCACTAATACCTCAATAATAACACAGGGACAATTTTATTCCTAGATTCGAATTTAGGACATTTTTGTAGTTAATTTTAAATTTATTTTTGTCAACTTAAAACATTATTCGTATAATTTGTCATATACATAAAAAACTTTTCATGTTCTGGTTCATAATCAAATTCATCTTCATGATTAATTGAATGATTTTGTAAACTTTTACACACCGATGCAGGACTACTGCATATTTCAAATTTTTTTTCCTAAGAAAATTCATGACTAACTGTTATCAAGATCTCACTCTTTAATATATTTTTTTCCAAAAAATTCACTATATATTTTTTTTTAAATGAGTGAACCTACTTTGATATAAATTGAAAAAAAAAATATATGAATTATTTTACGTACAACGAAATAGGGTAACGCCACCCGTTTATTATTTTATGTTTAGACGATTGCAAGCAATAAAAATAAATAATCACAAAAAATAAGATGCTCGTATTTTTTTTTGATGAAATATCCCAATTCAGATAAAAGAAGAATTACTTCATGTCAATTCTTGTATTATCCCAAAAAAATATGGGCCATACAATTACGTGAGCCCCACTTTATAAAAGTGATGAGATCAACACAAATGTGTAATCCAAATTTGTTTAGGGCAATGCAGGAGCTGGCATAGAATAATTAATTCTAGATAAAAATCACGAGATCAGTTTAGGTTCAAGTAAATTAAGTATTATACCAATGAATAATTATAAAAACTAACTTATAGACTCCTGTTAAATTCACAACCCAAACGACTTAAGTTGAACTTATCAAATCCACATGCATTGCTTTCCAAACTTGATCACTACAATACGGAATCCTCAATTCTTTACCAAAATATCGAATTCTTAATACTTTGCGCCGATGGAATTCACCGAAGGCACCTTATGAATCCACCTTAGATATGAAAGAATGAATTTTTTTTTTGTTGAGCCTCGAATACTTAAGAGAATTGATCTTTAATTATTTGTCTCTACCATTTATCTCTTTGAAGTTACTTGTGAACCTGAGTATGACATCTTATTTATAATACGAGGGACTTAAAAATCTTTTTCCATCTAAATAGAACTCTAGAAGGAATTTTAATCAGATCAAAATATTATTTTTCAAAGCCCACAATTAACAGCTCTCAGGATAACCACTGTTAAAGCGCTCAATGACTACTTGAGCGGTATTCAAGCAAATTGCGTTCTGGTAGATTGCTTGCTGAAGTTATTCGCTTAATCGCTTCCTTTTGTCATGCATTGAAACCCAAAGTAACTACAACTATAAGCAAAATTCTTATTGTAGACTTCAACCGGGACTTCTCTTTTCCTACAAATTCCTAGAAGTCAGAAAGCCTTATGAACTTTAAAATCTTCTTTGCTGGAATTTTTTTGCTTTTGCTCTTAATCCAATAAAGGAACTCAAATCCAAATCTGATAAGGACAAAAGACTTCTTTGTGCACCGAAACTAATAAATCTGGTAAGGACAAAAGACTTCTATGTGCACCAAAAATAATGACATCATAATTGCAATTTGCAATTGATTTGCACGAAACCCAATTCAAAGCTATTGCGGATGAAAGACTTCTAAAAATTCGAAGTGTTGTAGAAGATTTAGTGTTGTAGAAAGACCACAGAAATCTGTGTGTTGCAGAAGACTTTCTTCGATTGCAATTTTTGTTTTAACAATTGGTTTCCATAGTTTCAAAACTTGTACCCTGAGGTATTAAATCTTAGGGAGGTCGGATATTTAACCTATTGATCGAACATCCACATCAATTAGCAGAGATTCAGCTTGGCACGTCAGCCCAGGTATCCATACAGCTCAGCTAGACCTCTCAGCCCAAGTAGCGTCTAGCTCGGCTAGATCTCTCAGCTCGAGCAGCCTCTAGCCCGGTGCTTGGGGTCTCAATGCCTCGGATAGCTTGATTGAGGGTGGCTGAGCATAGCAGATCTATATATATATATATATATATATATATATATATATCTATCTATCTCTCTATCTGAGAGGTA
>JAULJZ010025636.1:0-15427 GCA_032270985.1 Heliamphora pulchella | reverse complement strand
TATATATATATATATATATATATATTGTTTTGGGGTTTGAATTTGGGTTTGAGTTTGAGCTTTATTTTGGATTTTTTTAATTGGGCCCTTTAGTTTTAATAGGCTTTTATTTAATAATTTTATACATACTTTAATAAAAGGTATTAAAAATTGGGGTCCTATTTTTTGATAAAAAATTGGGAGACTAAGGCGGCTGCCTCATGGGTAATGTGACAAGGTTGACCCTGCTTGAGTAGACCTACAACGGTAATTTAAACTGTTCATCTCACAACAATCGTTTATACAAAAATTCAACTTAATTGAATATAGATAGATATATGAACAAATTGCATTTTTATTTTATAAAATGAACAGTTTGAAACAAGCAGTCTGTTTCAACCAAGATCGTTCCTTTTCTCAAAGCAAAATGTGTTGTGTTCGAATATTTATCAATGTTCGATTAAGTTAATTTGTTGCATAGATAATCTTCTCTACAAGCTGTACACGATGAACAGTTCAAATTATTATTGTGTCTTTAACAATTCTTAAACTAAAGTATTGAGCGATCTTGATATTAAATTGTCTCGCACCTTTATCTCATTTAGCTCTAAACAAACAAAATAATCCGCTTAGAATCAAGTTGATAAGTTATATATACATACCACACACACACACACACACACACACACATATATATATATGTTAAGAATTTAATTTGTAATAAATAAATTAAAATCTTTTATTTGTATGCAATTCAAGTAGTATGTTGTATGTAAAACTCCTAGTTTAATTAGAAGTCTTGTGGTTGAATTAGGATAAGATTATTAAGTTTTAATTGGTTAAGGAATTCTAGATTTTGGAAGATCCTTATTTGGTGAGTCCTAGTTGGATTAGAGTTTCTTTATTTGAATTTTATTCAAGCTAGAAGACTAAAGTACAAGTGACAAAACTAAAGGTACAAGCCAATTAAGTAAGACCGCGCAAGCAGAATGCAATCTGGCATATAACCGCTCAAGTAATCCCAAGTGCGCTCGAGCAGACTCCAGGTAATTTTAATTGGATTGAAACTCTAATTGCCTGGTTTTCAAACCTATAAATAGGGCAATATGCTAGCCACAAAAATCAACTTTTGCACTTCAATAATCAGAGATTTTAAAACAGATTAGAAGTTCCTTTCGAGTTTCAAAAATTCTGAGATTATTTATGTTCAACTTAGAAGGCGTTCTAAGTTTACCGACGAAAGATTCTGCCGATGTAAAAGTATTGAGGATTCAATACATGTGAATCTTCGAGGATTTGTTGCTGTGATGATCAAGCGGGAAACAGTGCACGTGGATTCGACAAGATAGCTTAAGGTATTTAGATTGAGGATTTGATCAAAGTATATAAGTGTGTGTCTTGTAATTGTTCAATTAGTTAGTACTTGATTTATTTGGACTGAGATTAGTCTCGTGATTTTTTTACCCAAGTTGGGTTTTTCACCTAAAAAATCTCTTGTGTTGAGTTTAGATATTTAATTCTTTATTTCTCGCATTCCACGACATAGATTGATTAAAAACGTAAAAAGAATATTTTTTAATTGGTTTGATTAAAAAATATAAAAATGATTTTTTTTCAATATATATATATATGATAATGCGCACTTATGGAATGATTCCTTATGGTCAAAATTGCACCTAAAAAAGATAAGAAAATCGTTAGAAAGGGCATCAGAAGGTTTTCGACGATTAAGTCAGTCATCGGTGGAGTAAGAACTAAGCTACAGAATGACAGTTAGGAAAGTTTTAGAATGGTTACCTCGCATATCTCACAATCTCTTTTTACCTAATTCTAAAAACACGTGGCCAATACATCACGTGTAGGCTATTGTAACCATACTGCTGGAGATTCTATATTAAAGCCATGCGCCACATACGATACTCACTAAGCTTGGTCAGGATAATAGTTGGCTAGAGAATGGGACATTAACTATTGATCGATGATTTAGAGGTTCCACAAAGCACTCAGATTCAGGGATAGTTAGGACTCCAGATTAGGCTCTTCTCGTCAGGTAGTTTTGATCCCTGGTCAATAAACGGCTACCTTCTTTGGTTAGTTTGGGCTTAACCCCAGTTTGAACTGGGTCATCCCAAACTCTAGGCTTTATTTTCTATATCCCCATCAATAAATATAGTAATAGTAATTATTCATACTTAAAGACACTTTGAATACAATTTAATCATAAAATTACTTTTAAGTAATGAATAATATTTTTAATTATTAAGAGTAATAATGCGGTAAATATTTTTTAATAGTCTAATTGTAAACTTTTAACATCATTAATACTTTTTTATTGGGCTCATTCTTAATTTTAATAAAAAATAACAAAAAAATATAATTTTCACTCAACATCTCTACATATATATTAAAAATATAATTTTGATGAGAGACAAAGAAAAAACATGAAATTAAAATAAAAAGAAAAAAATATTTTAAAATGAAGGAAGGAAAAATAAATAAATTTTAGATGAAAATAGAGAATAGGAAATGCATTTACAATCATTAAATAACTTTTAACAATTTTTGATAAATGTCAACATTAACCTTGTAATATAGATACACTAGGAATAACTCGTGCCTAAAGACACTCCTAATATAATTTGAATCAATTGAAATGAATTATTTTTTCTAAACACTCTTAACAAAAAAAAGTAATTAATAAAAAAAATTAATTATCTTTAAATATGAGAAAGCTAATTATAAAAAAAATTAAATTTGAAATGAAAAAAGATGAAAGAATAATTGATTTTGATAATTAGTTTTTTGATTTCAATTCATCATTTCATATGTTTAATAAGAAAAAGGTATACATATTTCCTGATATAGGTATAAAAAGAGAGTAAATTTTCTGATTTCATTCCATTCTTCTATATACTGAATAAGGAAAATTTTTCTCATTTTGGATTTTCTTCCATATGTCTTGAGATAGGTATGAAGAGAGAGATTTTTTTTTTTTTAGCTTTTTTCATTTCAAACCATTGATTAGGGGTGTGCGCGTGTCGGCACGGTACAAATTGAGTGAAAATCCATTAACCATATCATTTATGGCAGTATAAAAAATTTTAATTCACCGCCAAACCGCCCGCTTTATAAAACCGACAGATTAGTTATTTTTTTGGGTGATTTTGCAAAGGTGGATTGGGTGAATTGGCAGTTTAAAAATTAAATAAATATTTTATTAAAATGTCAATTAATTCAAAATCAAAATAGAGACTACATCAGTTTAAACAAAATATTCATGTAAAAATTCAAAAAAATATTTCAATAATATATTTGAATACTAACAAAAACAAACATTCGACATTCATGATATAAGATAATAAATACCAAATAAAAGATAAAAAAAATAAAATAAACATACGTTAGTGGCTTACGAAGCCACTGACTCACTGTTATAGAAAATTAGAAATCAAAAATATTTTAGAGTTCAAGAAATTAGAAAGATATTTTGATATGAGATATTGAGACATAGAATTCTCAATTTTTACTTTTCTATTTATACCTTACGGATTAATGATTAGATTAGAAGTTATAAGTTACAAATTAACAATAATATAAAAAATAATTAAGTAATAAGTATTATATGCGGGCGGGTCGGTTGAATAGCGGGTGGAAGTTATTGAAATCGCCACCATCAACCGATTCGTGTGGTCACTTTCTCAACCGCCCAATTTGCTTTGCCATTTGCTTTTAATTTACATGGGTCGGTGTAGTGTGGGCAGATGCGGGGTAGATTAAGTGAATTTTTGAACAGCCCTACCATTGATAATTTTTTGAACACAATTTTAACCATTGAATTAAAAATATAACGTGGCATAGGACCGCTTTGTTTTGTAATATAGATTGTTGGTTGAATCTAAGTGTCATCATTTTACCTATTAGCTCGTTATTCGGTCCAAATTTGCCCAGCTTGTTAGGCTAAAGCCCAGCCCAAACTCGATTTTCGGGCGAGTCAAATCCGCTCGAATAATACTTGGACTGGGTTTGGATATGTTTGTTGGAGCCTAACCTGAAAGGCCTGCCCAATAGTCCATCTAACCCCAAAAAAATTAATGATAAAGAATTAAATTTCTTCATAAATTAAACAATTAACAAGAATATGTTAATTATGAGATTTTGACTAGACCTTTTATTTTTAATTGGATATGAAATGATACGAAATGTTGTTTTCAATCTAATTTTATTTTTCTTTTTTTAGTTTCTCAACAACTAGTCAAGTTTGGTTCATTAGTTTTTTTCTAATTTAAATGAATTATTTACATATTTTTTTGGATCGAATTCATTTATTATACAAAACTTGTTAAGTTTATCATTCATACAAAAAGTAAAGTTAATTCGACATATATAACTATGTGAATAAATTACACTTATTTATAAATAAATAAATAGTAAATATATATTTTTTGTTAGATAGTTAAACAAATATTTTTTGATCAATTAGCTAAACATATCGGATAAATTTTATTTTATTTACATGAATAACAAATTTAACAAATTTTACAAAAATAAACGATTCTGATTAAAAAATATAAAAGCCGTTAGCACATTTTAACTAAGCCTATCCAATGGAACTGGCCGGCCTTTGATTACCCCCTTAGTCGAATCCAACATGGCCTTGACCTTCCAGATGGCGAAATTCGCAGGAAAAAAATTTCTTTAAACTTTCTTCTTTTCAAACCCCGGCGAAGACCTAAGAAATGGACGGGGCTCCGGCGGCCGGCTGCGGAGGAGGACCGGCGCCGTTTCTCCTGAAGACTTACGACATGGTGGACGACTCGTCGACGGACGAGATCGTGTCGTGGAGCTCCAACAAGAACAGCTTCGTCGTGTGGAACCCTCCGGAATTCGCTCGCCTCCTCCTTCCCATGTACTTCAAGCACAACAACTTCTCCAGCTTCATCAGACAGCTCAATACCTATGTAAGCTTCTTTCGGTTCTTGATTTTGTTAGAATTTTGTGTGGAAATGGAACTTGATGTTATGTAGATTTGAAAATCTAGGTCTTTAGAATGATCGAACGTATTCCTAAATTAGTGTGTGATTGGTCTATTTTTTTATACGTCTTTTCTTCAATTATCCTAAATACGTTTACTTTTTAGTTTCTTTCATCTCAATATGGAAAAATATTTTGACATAAAAATAAAAAAAGACAATAAAAAAATGCCAACTTAGTAGCTTTTTGACTATTTTGAGGCTTTTCTCGTTTTTATTGAATTTTTTTTTAAAACTTTGCCCAAATAAGCATACTTTTTAGATTTTTGTGAGAAACTGAAAAGTAAAAAATTAAAACCAAAACATAAAAAAGTTACAAGGCGAAAAAAACTCCGAAAAAAGCCAGTTGACCTTTTAGATGGGCTTTCATCGATTCATTCTGGTATTTCTTTATGAAAATGATTTTTTGAACTGGAAGAATTTTATAGGGAAATTTAAAAGCTAGAATTTATTTCTTTTTGATTAGCACTGTTATTAACCACAAATGAGTGAGTTCAGATCAAGGTTAAAGATAAGGGGAACTGAGATCTGAGTTCTACACGTGCAGTTCTGATTATTTTGCTGGTATTCCTTTCGCTAGCCTATATGAAGTTGCATAGGTTGTACAAAATGGTGATTGGTCAATGGGTTCTATCTACTGTCATCAACCAAAAATCTCTATTAAAGTTATTGAAGCATTCATGGAGCCAAATAGGGTGATTAACCTGTTGTTTGTTTTTTAGCACAATCTCCTGGTTTTTTACTCTGATGAATCATAAGATGGTGGCAAGCAGTCCGGTTAGTTCTAGGAAAATTTGTACAATGTAGAGCATGGTATCATGCCCCATCATCTCGTTTTATTTCCATATTACTTTTGAGGGAATTAGATAAGTGGTGAGATTGAATTGTATTTATTATACGGTGGGATAGGATACATGGTGGGATTGGATTGTATTAGTTATAACTGAATCATAAGATATAATTATCTTTAACATTGTATAAAGTAAGAAATAGTCCAATTATTATTTTTAATTCCCCACAATATCACAATCCTTATGGTATTAGTTATCTTTTTATTTAATACCTAACATACCATGTAACTTATCCAATAATCCAATACAGAGAATTAGTTGGTTAAACAAGTAAGGGCTTGCTTTTTTGACGGGCAAACAAACAAGGAATTGAATTGCAATAAAAATCTTAGTGCAGTCCAATCCGGAGTTATTAGATATCAAACGAGGCCAATGTGTGTAACATGGCCAGCAATGCAGACCTACGGTTTGTTGTGATTGCAATGATGGTCCCATGGTCTAATTGCATTATGGAGCTTTGGCTTTTCATTTGATCTAGTAATATAGGGGTAATGCACTTACTCATTTTATTTTCCTTAAGGGTAAATGATAGCCTCCTTCATCTGTAGTGAGATTGATGCAACAAACCATCATCAACTCAAGCATCTTCTCGTTTCACTTACTTCAATACTAGTTTGAGTTTAGGAGGGTTTTCAACCTTGAGAAAATCTCTAATGCATAAAATAAATGAAGAAGTGCATTTCATCTTATAATATAATCAGGTTTCTTCTGTTTGAAACTTCAATTTGATCTACCTCATATGGTGACTACTCTGAGCCTTATCTATCCTTTTATATTTTTCGGTCACTACTTCATGGTTATGCGATAAAGTTCTCACAACAAACTACGTATCCTCTTTTGCTTCTGATGCAGGGAAGCGCATTGGCTAGACAAACACTAGCACTGAAATCCATAGCTTGTTTGAATTAGAGATACTCTCTATTAACAAACACAATAAAGAAAAAATTCTTTGAAAATTCGTATTAATCAACAACTAGACAACCACCTATTTATTTTTAGTAGTAATAATTCTGTTGGAATTCTTCAACCTTCTTGGTCTTGGCAAACTCTTTGGTCACTTAGAATACCACCTCTTTTACGAGGCTATTTTTTTGTCTTCTACTACCTCATCTAGATTTTTAACCTCTTTTTTTCCCCCTCGATTTGATAAATTTCAATTGCCTCTTTCAAATACTCATCGTATAATGGAGGTGGCTTCCAATAGGTACTAGAAACTCTTGGTGAGGATTCTTAGACATATAGTAGTCTTTAGATTGTGAAAAAGATTGAAAACTAAACTCACAATAATGTAAACCTTGAATATTTGTGATTTGAATGTAATTAGGAGATAAAAAGGTATAAAACATATATTTCTTCAATTTTTCCCATGTTACAATTTTGGCTTTTCCTTGGCGAGATCTCGAAGCTTTTGTGTATTGCCACCGTGTAGTAGCTCTACCACGAAATCTTTAGCCACTAAAGAAATCCATTTAGCAGCCTCATCTTGGCCATATACTTATTCGGCAGTGGCAAATCAACCCCCTTGTCCCTTGTTGGCTGTAGCTTCTTGTGCTATGGTCAGGTTTTGAACAGAGGTTAGGCACTAATACCAATTGGTGCTGGCAAGCGTATTGGCTAGAAAATTACTAGCACCGAAATCCACAAGCCTTCTTGAATTAGAGTATTAATAAAAAAAAAATCTCTAAAAATTCGTATTAATAAAAAAATCTCCTCCCCAAGGGCTTACATTATTATTTATAATAATACCTATTTAAACCTAATAGGAAAATCTTAGAAAAGGAAATTTATGCATTAGGAAATAAACCAAATCCAATTCTTGCTGACTAATTAACTTACCAATTAAGTTACGAACAAGATAGGAAATTGAATAAACTTAAAATGTGAAAATCTAATATTCTAGAAAAATAATACTAAGATTGTTAGTTACCTGACTAAATAATTAGCTCTAAAATAAAAACGAAAAATAAACTTTCTTGGAAATCCTGCCTGCAGCAGCTTCTTTCAATTATCCTCTTTTCATATCTCTAGGCTTCAACAAAGTTTCTTAATTAAGCTAGGAGAGCCCTAGACCTAGTAGTGTTAATCAAAGTTTCTTAATTTCGTTGCTGCGCCCTAGACCTAGTAAAAGTGGGAGAGCCCTACAATTAATGTTATAATCTTTTTGTTCAGTTCAGATGTTAAGAATTTGTATGAAGTTTTTGAAGTATCATGCAACTGTTATTGCAGTCTTTCTCGAGGGTTATAATTCCTAAGCAATTCTAAGTGGGATTCTAGAGCCTTCTTCCTCTCCTTCTTCTCTTCCACAAGATTTGTTTTCTTAGGTATTGCTCATAGCTCTCACACAAAAGCCCTTTTAGCCCTAAAGCCCAAAACCTGGCCTATTTATTCCTGATGAATCATAACCCTTTCCCTTACTTATTGACCTCCAATTTATCATTAAAATCTAAAATTAGCTACTTTGTAAACCATCCAAGTTCCAACAACTAATTTTCTGCAAATCCTGTGAGTTGCCATGTGTGAAAATAATCTCACCTAATACCCAGATGAATTAAGTCCATACTGAAGCATATATTTAATTGTTGGATGGTTCATCCATCAACTATATACAAACACAAAATTTGAATCGTAGAAGTTAAAACTCTGTCCCAAGCTTTCATCCTTCAGTTTCGGATTGGTACCTAAAAAACATCCATTTCCTAAAAAAAAAAAAGATAACAAGAAAGTCCATAACCATGTGACCGTTAGTGAAAGATGAATTATATTACTTTTAGAAACCGTAGTCTTAAAGAACATAATTAGTACATCTTGTATTCCCTCTATTTGTATTGTGTATCCATATAGGTTGTGTTAGTGATTAAGGCTAGGATTTAGTTCTTTTACCTACTATTTTTTTATTTATTTTGTTTAAACTATATATCCTGGTTTATTTTGACCTAGATGCGGGGGTTGCTGACATATTTTAATTGGTAGATGCCAGGCAATTGATCTTTAGTGAATAGAGATGGTCAATAGAATTGTGACGCCTAGCAAGGGAATTGGGGTTTGCCTTATACTTCTTAAACTAGCCCTTGAGGGAAAACAAACCATGACATCTGGATATTTCTTTCCCCTTTCCTCCATTTCCTTATCCTTCTCTATGGATCTCTGATGCTCTGTTGTCGCTTTGTTGTTGCTGCTGCTTCTCATTCGCTCTGTTGGTGCATCTTTCTTTCTGATTTTTCTCGGCTTCCTCTCCTATTTTTCTTCCTCTTCTCTGGAACTTCTTATTTCTGCTGACTCTTCTTTTCTTTTTCCCTGCTGCTGTCTCTTCGTCTTTTCCTTTGTTGCTGTATTTTCTTCTTCCTATCTGCTGGGAATTTGCTAAATCTTTATTCTCCTCCCTCTCTTTTTTCTTCCTCCTTTATCTCCTAGATTCTTCTCTTCTCTGCCTTTCCTTCTTTCCCATCATCTCACTCTCTGTTACTTTTCCTTCCTGTTGTTTTGTTACTGTTTTCCTCTATTTCTGCTGATGATTTCTGCCAATTACTCCCTGTTGCTAGGTGCCACACTGGTTTGCTTTCAAACTTTATTGCTGTGTAGTCTACTCTATTGTTATTGAACTGCGGTTGAATTAAGTTTCGGTAATTGGTTATTCTTGCAACATTATGCTTATTACGTGGTTATATTACACTTACTGAGGGGTTATTATCTATTTGGAGATACTATACACACAGGATTTTAAGGAGTTTGGGGTGAATCTATAAAGTTCTCCACTTATATTAGCACAGTGCATGTTTGTAAACCTATCTGAGTTTAGGTTTGCTGCATTTTATCACAAAATTCTGCATAGCATTCTTCAAACGTTAGGTGTTTAATGAAATTCTTGTGAGAAATTTTTTTTTTCAAAAATAAAAAATAAAAAATAAAAAAATCACATTACGGCTCCATTTGTTTCAACGGAATATATTTTTTGGTAAAATATTTTACCTATTTTCCGGTGTTTGGCTGAGCAAAAAAATTAAAATATGTTTTTAATAAAATATTTTACGTTAAAAGAACAAAATTAACTTATATAAAAAAGGTGTAAGTCATTTTCCGAGTTAGCAGCGGTGGTAGTAGTGGTAGCGACAGTGGTGGCAACAAATGCGACAACGATGGAGGCAATGGTGATAGCAGCATTGGTTGTGAGAGTGGTGGTGGTGATGGCGGTGACGATGGTGGTGATGGTGGAGGTGGCAGCGACGGTGACAGTGGTAGCAATGGTGGGGGCGATTGTGGTAGTGGTGGCAACTAAGGGAGGTGACGACGGTGTTAAAGGTGGTGGTAGCGGCAGTGATGGTAGCGGCGGTGATGATGGCACCATCAATGGTAATAGCGGTGGTGGAGGTGGTGGTGGTGGCGGTTGTGGTGGTGGCAACAACTGTGGAAATGGAAGTAATGGCAACGACGACAGTGGTTGTAGCGACGATGACGGATATAATAGCATATTTTGATAAAAAAAAATCTAATTTTTCTAAAAAAATATTTTTCAAGTTTCACCCAAACAACGGAAGACAAAAAAAAAAGTTTTTGGTTAAATAAATTTACATGAAAAATATTTTTTATTGTAAAATATTTTACGTCAACATATGGAGCCAACATGTTCAATGAAATTTCTGAGAGGAAATAGCTTCTTGCTTGGAACATCGTTGCTGCGTTAGCCATCCCTTTTCTTACAAATCATTGCATTGTAACTTCAGTTTGCATGTTATCTTGTGCCTATTAATCACATGTACTAGTAACCTTACATTAGTACCAATTTAGGTGTTTTACACTGAGCCTGATAAGTGCTGTACACCGAGCCACACGGTGACGAATTTTTTTAGGTTGCTTTTGGTATTTTCCACAGACTTGTAACCCTTGCTATATATATTGTAGCTTAGGGTAACTTGGATGTAATCAATTCATATTTTCGTCATAATGAAATTTTGCAGCAGCCGTGGACGTATCCCTCATTAGGTGAACCGTGTAAATCGTGTGTATTGTTTTCGTTCTTTAATCTTTCTTTTTGCTTTCGTCGTCCATTGATTATGCGTAGGATTTGTTATATCCCTAACAATTTTTACCTTACCCTATTGCAGAGTCTTGAATAAAGGCATTTTGACGCAGGCGATCGAGTAAATCCATACCCTAATTCATGAACTAACTTTGATGGTGGGTTGGTTGAAAATGGACGTTCCTTCCCAAAACCAAAACCAAAATGATAGGCGGCCTAGAGAGGCATTTCTAGAGAGTGAACAAAGGAAGCAGTTTGATGAATTTGCTCCAAACCAAGAATATAGGGGTCAAAAGATGGGTGAGAGTTTCCTAGGGAAGTAATAGGAGAGGGGACATAGTGTTAAAGCCAATATAGATGACTTTGAAGTCATCTATAACCTCAGGAGTTCTTAGACTGGGTTGATAGAGTTGATATTGATCAGTTCTTCGTGTAGAAAGATATGCCAGTGGATGAGAAGGCTAAGTTTGTTTGTCTTAGACTTAATGGACGTGCTCTTGTTTGGTAGAAGCACCTCCAAAATAATAGAGTTCGCAATAGTAAATATAAGATCAGGTTTTGGGATCACTCGAAAGAGAAGCTTAGAGTAAAATTATCCCGTCTAATTTAACTACTTATTTTGGTTTTTCTACTGCCGGTTTCAACTATAAGCCTAACTCTATTTATTGGTTTGACCAAGATACGGCACATTCGAATGAGTGAACAATTTATAAAAATCAATCTTTCTGTGAGTCTCCAAGTAACATAGTTCCTTACTTTGTCAATTGCCAATTCTTGGTCATTGAGGATGCTTTTTTAGAAGTTCCACAATTTGAGACAAAACAATAGATCTTTGGATGGATACACGGAAGAGTTTAACTTGCTCCAAGTTAGAAGTCACTTAAATAAAGATGAGGCAAAATGTGAGAAGCCCTAAGTTGGTTGGTGGGCTTTTGCTTCATGTATCCCCCCTCTTATCTCCTTTCTCTTCTTCTCCTTGAGGATTCAAGGAACTGAAGAAGTTCTAGGTTTTTCTTTCCCTTTTTTTCTCCTCTATTCTCCTTCTGGATTCAAGGCCCCTAGTAGGCTCTAGTGTTTCTCCTTTTTCTTGTCTGTCTTTATCCTTGAATTTTGTACCCGCTGTAATCAAATAAATATGTATCTTAGGCAAATATATTTACTGTAATTTGTTTTACTTTGTGTGAATTGGCTCCAAACCGAGAATGTAGGGATCAATGGATGGATGAGGGGTTTCCTAGAATAGTTAATAGAAGATGGGGCCCTGATATTAAAGTCAATACAGGTGGCTTTGAATGTCATCTATAACCTGAGGAGTTGTTAGACTAGGTCACTAGGATGATTGAAGTTGATCAGTTCTATGAGTAGAAAGATGTGCTAGTGGATAAAAAGGCTAAGTTTGTTTGCCTTAAAGACAAGCTTTTGTTTGGTGGAAACAAAATGAAACTAGGCCTTTGTCCCAATAAATTAGGGTCGGCTACATGAATCTTTTTTCGCCATTCTGCCCTGTTAAGGATCATATTTTTAGTTAATTTTATTAAGTTCGTATTTTTTCTTAATATAACATTTTATATCAATCTAGATCTATTATTTCCCCTAGTATTTTCATTACCCATAATCCTATCAAATTTTTTTTTTACTACTGCATCTACTGGTCTACATTGGATGTATTTAAACTTTAAATTATCTTAATCTATTTTCTCTCAACTTATTTTCAATTGGTGTAACTCCTACCATTCAACGAATCTTTTCATTTCTAATTTTATCTTTTCTACTCTCGACGCACATCCATCTTAACATTCTCATTTCAGCAACACTCATCTTATTTATGTGATCTTTCTTAGTAGCTCAACATTTTGTTCAATATTAAATCGTTGGTCTAATAGTTGTCGTATAAATTTTTTTTTTAATCTTGTAGGTATCCGTCAATCACATAGAACGTCAAAAGCATCTCTCCACTTGAATCAACCAACTTTAATTCTATGGGTTACATATTTGCAATCTCTCCATTTTGGTTAATAATCGAACCTAGATAATGAAAATATTCTCTCAGGTATCTCTTGGTTTTGAATATTTATATTTTCACTATTAATGCTCCTATTACTGTTAAAATTATTGTCCATATGTTCAGTTTTATTCTTATTTACTCGAAACTCTTTTGCTGTAAAACTTTTCTCTACATTTTTAATTTAGCATTTACTCAACTTCTAGTCTCATCCATTAAGACAATATTATCAGCGAATATCATACGCAATGGAACATTGTCCTGAATATGTCTAGTCAGTTTATTCATAATTAAAGCAAAAAGATAATGACTTAAAGTTGATCCTTGTGTAATTCTACTGTAATCGGGAATTCACTTGTATCTCTATCGTGTGATTTAATTGTCATGACAGTTACATCATACATGTTTCTAATCGCATCAATGCACCTCTTTGTCACTTTTTTCTCTCCATCGCGTACCATATGATATCTTTAGGCACTTTGTCATAGGCATTTTTTAAGTCTATAAAAAACATTTGAAAATATCTCTTATTTTCTCAATACTTCTCTATTAATTTCCTTTGTAGATGGATTGCTTCCATATAGTTGATTTACCATGTATAAAACCAAACTAATTCTGTGATACTATTATTATTATTAACCTTAGACGATGATCATTCACTCTTAGGATTGCACGAATGAGAAACTTAGCGGAAAGTTTCTCTTGTCTAATTACTGTAAGACGCTTTTTTAGAAGTTCATCAATTTGAAACAAAACAATAGATCTGTGGATGGATACACAGAAGAGCTTTACTTGATCCAAGTTAGAAGTCAGATAAATGAAGATGAGATGAAATTTGAGAAACCCTAAGTTGGTCAATGGGCTTCTGCTCCATGTATCCCCCTCTTATCTCCTTTCTCTTCTTCTCCTTGAGGATTCAAGGAACTGCAGAAGTTCTCAGTTTTGCTATCCCTTTCTTTCTCCTCCATTCTTCTTGTGGATTTAAGGCACTTGGTAGACTCTAGGGTTACTTCCTTTTCTTTTCTCTCTTTATCCTTGACTCTTCTACCCGATGTAATCAAATAAATATGTATTTCAGGCAAATATATGGACTGCAATTTATTTTATTTTGTGTGAATTTCCCATGTTACATAAGTTAGACAGTGGGCAGGAAGTGAGTGTTTTTTTTTTGTTTTTAAATAAAAGAAATAGTGGGATCATAGATCAACATTTATCATCCCAACTCAGCCTAAGTGCCTCCAAATCTCACCCCAACACTTCTTGGTTGGGGCTTAAAGCCTTGAACTCCAACCTCCCGGGGAGAGATGGGGCACCAAATAGTTGATAGAATATTTAATAATGGCGGCTAAAGTTGGAGCTTAACAGAATAGGATTGCGAAAAAAGATTCATGTAGTTAATCTCAATTGATTGGGCCAAAGATTTAGTTTGGTTTGGTTTGGGTAAAGTTGGAACTTGCCAACTCCTAGTGGATCCAAGATGCTTGTTTGTAGAGATCACAATCTAAATCTTGTGGGGTGCACACAGACACATATGCATGCATAAAGGTTTACTAAATCTATAAATTAGTCAAACTATACATATATTAGAGAGACTCAGGTATGAGTCCTGGGTGTGGGTTCGTTGAACTCGTTAAACCTTTAATTGAACCGGTCTCTTGACTCGAAAAAAAATCATTTTTTATATTCTAATATATTTTTGGGATAAAATGGTGATTTATATAACATTGTCTGAAAAGAAGCACTTCATTCATTTGATAGCAATTTTCTCCCTCGTCCCGTTGTCAAGTGATTGATAAGGGCAGTTGATGTTCATGTAACGTAGCATAATGCCTAGGATTTGTGTTAGAAAACAGAGGTCTAAAGTTAGGATAGCATGTTGTGTTGACATTAGTAAAAACAATACATTTACATAGTATTATGTTGTTTGTGTCCGTGTTGTAATTATCTTGTGATTTGTCCTGCCAACTTATCCATACTGTGTAGTGTTGTATCCCCTGTCCACGTTTGGAAAACATAGCCCTCAAAATTTCTTGAAGAAAATACTTTTGGGAAATATTCGAATATTTCATTGTGTTGACTTGACTCAAATTCTTCATAATTGTAACATAGTTTTGCATTTAGGCTATGTTCGTTTTGACGTAAAATATTTTACAATAAAAAATATTTTCCATGTAAAATTAGTTTATAAAAAGCTATCTTTTTCTTTTAATTTTCAGGTGTTTGTTTAGTACTTGAAAAACTTCTTTTTTTTTTTTTAAATGTCACGTGCTTGCCTTGAGAGGAGGCAGAGCTCCGTCCCTGAAAATCAGTGCTTTTGTATCTCCTTCTGCCCATGACTAGCTTGAGTTTGGCCTCGCTACGGAGAATTTGGAATTTGAACCACTTTGCTGTTGATATTAAAATTCCATTTGTGTTCGAAATCTTAGGCCTTGATTCCTTGAACTCCTCTTCATGGTCACTGCCTCTTCATGTCTCTCAAAATGATGCAGTTGCAGTCAATCTTCCTGTAGGTTCATTCTCCAATGACCAACCATCCCTTCCTTTAATCCTC
>JAULJZ010025626.1:0-15429 GCA_032270985.1 Heliamphora pulchella | reverse complement strand
GTCCAGAAACGTGCGCAGAGTAGGTACCTACGTGCCTTCGGGTTAGTCCCCGTAAATGAGGTGGTTGGGTGCTTAGTGCCCTCGGGCTGTGATCTCGTAAACTAAGTGGTTATCAGGTGCTTAGTGCCTTCGGGGGTAGTCCCGTAAACTAAGTTTTACATTGTCGTAAATCCGTATAGAACTTGTCATTATCTAGCTGAACATCAGTGGTTCAGGACTAGGAAAAGGGGCGGGAGTCTATAGCGGTTACCTTGTCTGGTATGGCAGAGTCGGTACATAGGATCTCATTTATCTTGTCTCATCGGTTGATTGTTGTCCTGAATGGAGAATGTTATTTTACTATTTTTTCTTAACTGTGGCATGATAACTCTCAGGTTTATATGCATAGTTTCAAGGATGAAAATGATAGTTTTCTGATGAAAAACTGGTGATTTTTGTGAGAAAATCGTGTTGACTTTTGTGATCGAGCTAGCTCCCACCATATGATTGCATATCATGCTTTACAGCTTTATAGTCTGTTTCTATTGAGCTTTGGCTCACGTGGTGGGTTTTTTTTCTGAAAACTTTTTCAGGTGGACGTGAGGAGATGACCTAGATGCCCGTTGAGACGGAAGACTAGTTGTAGTTTCTCTTGTTTTGTGCATATACCTCGACATGCGATGCCTATTTCAGAAGGCGGATTTTGTACGCCTTTTGGCGATATATTTACTCATGTATGGGATTGCATGATTTATAGTTTTTATGAGAGTTGAACTATGGGGATATTTATTCATACGTTGGCTTTGATTTCTAATTGTAAAATCTATTTTCTTAAATGGGTGTTTTGGTGGGCTTTCGCGTGACCCGGATGTTTAGGGCGTGACAGAACTAGCCTACTCTAAACAAACAATCCTAACAATCACAAACAAAACATACAATTATCAAAATACATAATCCTACTAGGTTAGCAGCACCTAATGGGGGATTCTAAGCTACTATATGCAAAGAGGCCGATTTTGGTCAACACTCAAGGTACCTTCTGAATAGAACCGGGTATATACCTCCCATGCCTAGTGTGGTGCAGGACATGGTCAAACAGTACGTCCGAACTCTTTTACTGTACTTATGAAAGTATACAGTTAATAAGACTTGCCCGTCTTCCAAACAATCTCTGAAATGGATGAACGTTCGGGGCATCAGGTCGACTAGTCAGGGGGGTTAAGAACAATGCACATGCATGCGAGAATGCAAATGAGAAATACATATTAAGAACCAATGATGTTTTCAAGTCTAGCTCTTTTAATTGATTTTGTAAATCAGTCCCCAGCGGAGTCATTAGAAAATACTGTGGTGCCGAAATTTTAGAGATTCTGAAATGGTCAAAAATAAAAGAATTCAAAGGATGCTCGGAAAACATCTGAGCACCTTGAAAGCTAAATTTTGAAAATCCCTTTTTGTCGAAAATAAAGTTGCCACTTGATTTTTGAGAAAAAACTAAGAAAAATAAAAACGGCTACTGGTCTTTAAAACGTTAACCAAAGAAAATGGGTTCGGGGGCTGAGGTATGAATCAAGGAATGTATTAGGCACCCCGTTCGCCCAATCATAAGATTGACCTCTACTAATCATCAGTGGTTCTTAATAAGATTTTTTAAATGCATGCAAATAAAGAAAGTGGAGACAAAAAGAGAATATCCAAAATCAAATATAAAAAATACATAACAAATGTATATAGAATGCCAAAATAAAGCAAATAAAAAAATAAAATTCTAAGACTTATGGCATGCAATTTCTAACTAAATGATACATAAAACAAACCCATATGATATGATTAGAACAACCTAAACTTAGCATGATTCGAATAGAAGAACAAAAAATATGTTAAAAATCATTAAAGACAAATAAATTGCTAATAAGATAATATAAACTATACTAAACATGATTTTGAAATAAATTGAGTAAGCACTAACATATAAACATGCATATTATCGAATTATCTAAAGAGCATAACTAGAAAAAAAATGTGAAAATCCTATATGAAAAAGTTAACCAATGAAAAATAATGAAACTAATAACAATTATTTTATGTATTAACATGATAAGAGAATATTTAAAGATTTAATTTGAAAAAAAAAGTAATAAAGAGAAAACTTACAAAAGAAAAATTAAGCCAAAATAAGAAGGCTAGAAAATGCTTGTCTACAAAAGAAAATTTTAACTATTAATTTTATATTTTTAACCAAAATAAAAGAATAAAAAATAAAAGAAATGGCATGAACAAGAGGGTTTCAATTATTAAAAGAAAAAATTATATTACCATTTAAAAGATAAAAAAAAAAAGAAGAAGAATATTAACTAGCATAAAAGGGCTTTTTGTGATTTTTAGGTTTAACAAAATGAAAAAAATAAAAAATAAAAGAAAGACTATGAAAAGAAAAATAAAACTAATATTAAAAAAATGAGATGAAATATTACATGAAAAATAAAACTCATAATAAAAGGAAAAGAAAGGACATAAAATGAAATATTACAAGGAGAATAAAACTAATAATAAAAAGAAAAGAAAAGAAAATGAAATGCTATTAAAGAAAATTACACTAATATTAAAAGAAAAAAAAAAAGAAAATGAAAGATAAATGTTAGGAAAGGAAGATTAAACTAATGCTAAAAGAAGATGAAATGAAATGTACTAGTAAAGGAAATTAAACTAATACTAAGAAAAGAGAAGAAAAATGAAATATTAGTATTAAATAAAAGATTAAACTAACATTAAAAGAAAAAAGAAAGAAATAGAATATTAGCATTAAATGGGTATAATATTGATAATTACAACCATATGTATGTAAGTGCTTAGATTATAATAATAACGACATTGTTAGTCATATTGCTAAATTATGTTAGCATTATTCAATGATTTAATAAGTTTAATGCAAGTAAGCAAATAAACTAAACAAGCTAAGAATAACTACTTTACCAAATTAAATACATTCAAAATGATTAAAACAACTATATAAGTAATGTAAAAGACGAAACAATCAAATTAACTCAGTCACTCCGAAGAGGTAGGAAATGGAGCTAAAAGGACTGAGGATCCAAATAAAATACCTGGATCGCTAATGAATCCTCAAGTCAGGGAATGGTGATGGGCAATTCGATCCTCGAGTGACGATCCAAGTTAGGGTTTCAGAATCTCAGTATTAGGGGTTCGACTCTCGGTACTTGAAAGAGGTTCGGCGTCGGGGCTCGGACTTGCTCGTGTCTCGACAGAGCTTCTCTCTCTAGAATTCCTCTCTTCTCCCCTGAAAACGTACCAGGAGATACGGTATTTATAGAATTCTTCAACCAATGAGATGTTGACACGCTCTGGGACACGTCAGGGTTTTTCAAGGTGGCGGTCACCACATCATGAGTCAGCGATCGCTATTTCAGGAGAGTTTCCAGAAGCTTCTTATGGCGGTCGCCATTATGCAAGTTGGTTATCGCCACTATTCAAGTTGACAGTTGCCAGGTTGGAGTTGGCCGTCGCCGGTATGGATATGGCGGTTGCCACAAAAGGTGGAAGCTTCCAAGAGGTTCTATTGGCAGTCGCGACAATAAACATAGCGACCCCAAGGTTCCAAGATGGTGGTTCAATGATGATTTCACTGGTTTGAAGGTTTTGATCATTGGGTTCAAATACCAAGCTTGGATCATTTTTCAAGGATCGTATTGAATCACCATTCCAATTTCTTTCATCATCGGATTCACTTAAAATTAAGCGGGGTCAAATTTGGGTGTCTACAATTATGTAATGCACCCGAAACTTTTCAACGGTGTATGATGGTCATCTTCTCTAACATGGTCGAGAAATTCCTAGAAGTCTTCATGGATGATTTCTCTGTGTTTAGGTCCTTATTTGACGATTGTCTCCAAAATCTGATGAAAGTTCTCAAACGATGCATATAAACAAATCTTGTGCTTAGTTGGGGGATAGAAGTCGACAAAGCCAAAGTTAACCTCATTTTGAAACTTCCTCCCCCTGCTTCTGTTCCCCAAGTGCGTTTGTTCTTAGGGCATGCAGGTTTCTACCGAAGATTCATAAAGGACTTCTCTAAGATCTCCAAACCTCTCTGTGATCTCCTTACGAAGGACACACGTTTCATCTTTGACGCGTACTGCCTTCGAGCTTTTGAGGAGCTCCGTGACTCCTCGTCTACTACACCCATTATGCAATCACTCGATTTGTCACAACCTTTTGAGATCATGTGTGATGCTTCGAACTACGCTGTAGGAGCTATTTTAGGTCAACATGTCAACCGTCTCTCTCATGCCATCTACTATGCTAGTAAGATTCTCACTGATGCACAGTTGAATTATACCACTACTGAAAAGGAATTACTGGCTGTAGTCATCGCACTTGACAAGTTTATGTCCTATCTCTTAGGCACAAAGGTCATCATCTACAACAATCATGTTGCCCTACGACACTTACTGTCCAAAAAGGAAACTAAGCCTCGAGTCATTCGTTAGATTCTTCTTTTATAAGAATTTGATTTCGAGATCCGTGATAAAAAGGGAACTAAAAATTTCGTAGCTGACCACCTCTCCCTCCTTATAGTTGCCCCATCTAGTGACTCCACCTCTTTGCGAGACTCGTTCCCAGACCAGCAACTTTTTCCAGTCACCGGCACCCATCTCCCATGGTACGCCGACATTGTCAACTATTTGGTAGTCGAACGCATCCTTTCTCATTGGTCTACTATCAATAAGAACCGATTTTTCTCCCATGTTAAGTACTATTTTTGGGAAGACCTAGAACTCTTCAAATATTATTCCGACTAGGTAATCCGTAGATGTTTCCCCGAATCAAGGGTCTCCAGCATTCTGACCTTTTGTCACCCTCTTGCATGTGGAGGACACTTCAGTGGCAAGAAGACCGTAGCAAAAGTCCTCTAGTTTGGTTTCTTTTGGCCCACTTTATTCAAAGATGCCCACAACTTCTGTCGAGCCTGCCTTCGCTGCTAGCAAACTGGCACAATCTTCTCCCAAGACATGATGCCCCTAAACCCTATTCTTGTTGTCGAACTCTTCGACGTTTGGGGCATCGACTTTATGAGACCCTTTCCACCATTACATAGTTACGAGTACATCTTAGTAGCGGTAGATTATGTGTCCAAATGGGTCGAAGCTGTGGCAACCAAATTGAATGACCTCAAATTCCTTTAGTCTAATATTTTTAGTCGATTTAGTTTTTCACGAGCTATTATCAGTGATGGTGGTATGCATTTCCTAAATAAATACTTCTCTACCCTACTTTGCCGATATTCCATCACTCACAAGGTATCCACTCATTATCATCATCAGACTAGTGGCCAGGTCAAAGCATGCAATAGGGAAGTCAAGAATATTCTAACTAAGACCGTCCATCTTGATAAGAAAGATTGGTCGAGAGGTTGGAAGATGCCCTTTGGGCCTAACGTGCTGCTTTCAAGACCCCCATAGGCATGTCTCCATATTGTCTCATTTTTGGAAAGCGTGTCATCTTCTAGTAGAGTTAGAGCACCGAGCATACTGGGCCATCAAAACCTATAACTTTGATATGAATGCTATTGGTACCCACCGAAAACCTCAGCTCAGCGAGCTCGAAGAAATTCGTAACGAAGCTTACGATAACTCCTGCACCTACAAAGTTCGAACGAAAACGTTTTATGACAAACATATCCATTGAAAGTCATTTACGCCGAATCAAAAGTATGGTTGTCTAATTCCAAGTTACGACTTTTTTCGGGTATGCTCCAACCACGATGGGAAGGCCCCTTTGTGGTGACCCACGTCTACCCTTATGGTGCTTGCCAGCTACTTAACCCTCGCTCAGGTAAACATCTTCTAGTTAATAGCCAGCGTTTGAAACCGTACATCAATAGTATCTCTATCGACCTTGCTATCGAGTCCACTAACCTCGTTGACCTTGCATCCCCAACTCAGTGACCAAGCACTACGTTTGGATGAAGACATTAAACTTACCCCTACTGGGAAGGAGCCCAGATTTTTCTTTAGTAATAATAAGGGAAGATAAAAAAAAGTCCATCCGAACGATATTCTTTTGTCTAGTCGAAATGAGATCTGTCCTTTCCTAACCTGCACGACGCCTCAGCTTCTCAGAGCATTAATTGCTCTATTCCTCCATTTGGATGGATGCACTTACGTTCGGACGGAATGCCAACGGCCATGTCCTTTCGAACCCTAGGCCAACATGTGGCAACTGACCGGTCAAATTACGTTCGGACGCCAGTTATTTCGTCCGAACGAAATCAAATCGAGGTGACATTTTTAGCAGCTGCCATTAACACCTTTTGCCTCTATAGAAACTCCAATTTGACCAAGCTAAATATTAGGCACCCATCTTGAATGCGCCCTAATAACGAAAGTATGAGAATCATGCTCGAGGATACCCACACAAGCAAAGACACGAATATAGCTCAAAACCCAAAAACTCAAAAAACACTTTCAGGCCGTGACATTTCCATCCACATAGTCGCTACTTTTTTGAAAACCCTAGAACATGCCATGTCCTTACTCTCACGGTCGTAACCTTTTTTTGAAAACCCTAAATTAAGCCATAACTTTTTTTGTCACAATCGTTGCCTTTTATCTAGGCCGTTACTTTTAAAATCATGGCTGTCCTTTTTACCACTATAAAGGTAGTGGCTTGTACTGTACAAAAGCAAAAAGGTAGCAGCCGTCACTGTTACCCCTTTTTAGACAGGTGGCAGCATCCTAGAAGGGGTCTGTGTTGATCACCTTGCCTATAAATAAGCAGCAATTCTAAGCAAAAAAGAGGAGAAAATCAACCTGGATAACAAAACTCTGCCAAAATCCATTCCCACCCGATATTCTGACGTTCATCCCATACTTCATGAGCCTCGTTCGTGTTCTTGATTACCTTGGAGGAGTTCTTGGAGCACGTATATTGGATTGGAGGTATCATATTCTCACCACCGAGGGGTCATGCGAGGTGGATATTCACACGAGGTAACCTCATGAGATAATGAATTAAAAATAAAAAATCCTCATAAATAGGGTAAGATGACCGTTTTGCTCCTATATAGCAAAAAGTCTTAAATATTTAAATTTTGACACATGGATACCGTAAATCAAGGATTTAAGTACAATTAAGTAAAAAAAGACAAAATAACATAAAAAAAATACAAAAATGCCCTTTAGTGGCCGACCACCTTGGGAAGTGTGGTAAAAAGTGACTTTTTGCTTTCTTTTTAGCTTAAAATGATGAGAACGGTGTTAAATTAAGCATTTTGATGATCCAATACTTATTAAAAAAGTAATATACATAATAATATAGTGTTATAAGTTAACAAAAGCAAACAAATCATTATTGAAGTTCATACACAATAAAATAAGTCAAAAAGTCATATATTGTCAAAATAGCTTAATTTGACTTAAAAGACTACATCTATTTAATCAATTGTTATGAAAACTATGATAATACATGGGAATACTATATTTATCATAAACATACTAAAATAATAGGTCTCAGTAGGAATAGATACCAAAAAGATACATCAAATTAACTTTTAATGCATTTTCTTGCACAAAAGGGCACACAAACCAATGCAAAACCCCTTGATTGATGTGGGGTCAGGTTTTTGTCCCCCAAACAGCCCTCTAGCTATATTTCTCTTCCCCATATCTGATGTATATGCCTCAAAAGTTGCACCATGTCAACTCATATCAATTCAACCACTGTGACGTGTAAGGAAGAAAGGAGAAAAAAAGGTACCTTAATTAATTTTTTTGTCTCCCATTTGTCCCCTAGCCTTTGCCTATATAAACGAAGCCAAACACCACTCCCTCCCCTTCATTTTTCGTGCAAGAGAGGGGAAAAACCAGATCTAAAGTATTCTTGAGGAGTTTAAGTGAGTTGAGAGAAGAAAGAAAAGAAAGAAGAAAGAAGGGAGCTAAGAAATCAAGAGGTGTTTTCCTAAAACTAAGTCCTTCCATACCATCTTCCCTTGAGCCCTCAAAAAAGTAAGTAAAACCTCTAAATCTTGTATCCAAGATCCCTCAAAATATCCCCCAACACATCCCTTTAAACACTCTAAAAATCAAGAACCGAAATCAAACCGAAAAGGTATCGTAGTAACAAACCAGGGGCTGTTTTGTTTATGAATGATATGAGATGTTGTTGTGTGATGTTATCTTTGAGTTTGATGACCTCTAAAGGTGATGGAGCCTTGATATTAAAGTCTAAAATCCAAGCATGCAAAGAAATGGAACAAAAACTTGACATGACATAAGTAGAAGACTTGAACCCTAAGAGGTTTAATTTTTGAGAACTTTTTTGTTTCTGCCCTGAGATTTGAAACACCATAACTCAATGTAAAAAATTGATCTTAGCATGTTCTTTATGTCTACATTTATCTTTTTGTGTTCTTTTTCATCCAAAGTTGGTTTTAACCCATTTGCATAACCAGAACTGAAGATATTGCAATTTTATCAAATTGTGTCATTTTTCAACCAGTCAACACTACCGACTTGGAAACCCTATTTTAAAATGAGACCCAAACGTTGGACAAAGCTTAAAAGCTTTTGATAACATGTATATCTATCTACCTACCAAAAATGAGAACATAATATTGAGGTTTGATAGGTCAAAATTCCTTTGAAAGTTTCTGTTGAGTTTCAGCCCCCAAGAAATATTCTGTTACATATTTTTATATAGCTCAAAACTCCTATTTTTAGTGACCTATTCCAAACATGCTCTACATGGACATTGTAGCTAACATATATAAGTACTGTATGCCCAAAAATAAGACCTTAAAGTCTCGGGATGATATCCCAAAACTGTTTCAAACTCTCTGTTCAAAATCGGCTCTGCTGAGTTTTGGCGGCTGACATAACCTATTTTTTAAAATGGCCAAAAAGTCTAACTTGTTTCAAACAACTACCCTTAACTCTAAACATGAAATTTGTAAGGGACATGTTAAAATAGAACATACAAAAAAATGGGCCCATTTGGACTTGAAATGTTACCCCAAAACCGAGACCAACAGAAACATAATTTTGGTAAAATCTTGAGAAAAGTGTTGAACCATTTTTGCTTAATATGAATTGTTCACCCATTTGCCTTAGGATTTGGCCTTGGTGTTAAACATAAGAGTTGTAAGAAATATTTTTATCTAAATGGTGTATAAATATCATACTTTATTCCAAGTCTGGATACCCCAAAACCTTATCGGCCCTTTTAATTTAATACTTGACTTTTGGCCTTAAAATTTGTTAAGTGTATGATTGAGTACCCTGTGCCATGAGACCCGAGTTTTTGTATGATGATTGAATTGAATTAGTTGATTAGTGTCTTAAGTAAATGTATGATAATTTAAAACTCATACTATCATGTTTGAATCATATCTTGAAAATTGTGCCTTATGCTTTGCAAATTGTACCATGAACCTTACCATGCTAGTTGATGCCATGCTATAAACTGTTGCACTTGAGATCAATGGTACACATTATGAGAATTGTCATTTGCATCCTGTCATGTTGGAGTCCATCTGTGCAAACCGTTGTTGGGATGGGCTGTGTTGAGACTGTCGTTCTTGATTCTAAGTCTAGGGCGTCCCTAGTTTCCATTTTTGAAAATATTTTGGTTTATACACCCTGGGTGCGTCTCCGGTGTTTAAAATGATTGTGGCTTGTACACCCTGGGTGCATCCCTAGTGTTTGAAATGGTTTATGAATATTATTGGACACCATGGGTTCGTTGCTAGCATTCTGATTTGATGATTTAGACTTTAGATTGATGCCAAACGAGCATTCTTGTTCTTAAGGTGAGTTTTTTGTGCATATCATTTTGGCCAGGATTTGGAATAAGGTTGTTATTGGCCACCCTACGCCGTTGCCATTGAGTAAAATAACTGTGGCATGACGCCTGGTGAAGTGGTCACTATTCACAACGAGGCGAGAATAGGTTTGGTGATCAGAGTCCCATCAAGTCTACTCTGGTGATTTTCGGTGTAGAATCCCTGTTATAATCTGGGTGCATGTCAGGATGGGCATCTGCATTTCATACACGATATCTCATATGCATATGTTTATTGACTAATCTGCAATCCTATCATAAAATTATCTGTCTTCTTGACCATAAACTGTACTAGTGTTATATGGTATGTGTTGCGGAGAATTTTGTGCCGTGAGATTAGTTAGAAGGTTAGAGCATTTTGCCTTTAAGCCTTGGCTCATGGCATTCGTGCCACAGGTAAGGAAGAGTTCTTGGTGGAAGTCATCCCAGAGGGAGAAGAAGAGTTTGAAGAACATGGTGAGTTCTAAGAGCACGTGGATTTCGCTAATACATTTTGAGGAGTCGAGACCTCTGCTTTTGTTCTTATATTCAGTTTTCTCGTGTTTAGTGTAATTTTTAAAATTTCTTGATGAAACTGTAATAGTTATGTACTTTTAAATGGTTCAAAACTTCTTTGTGATGTAATATCTAACGTATGTAAATATGAATAAATGACTAGAATATCTTTTTATTTATATTTGTATATGTCCCGACGTGCTCGGAGGACGGGGCATCACAGCATACATTTAATATTCGTTGTTTTGATTTATTAGAAGGTGTGATCTTATATGAGTCTCTATTCTCAGTGAGTTGGATAACGAAATTATTTATATGACAAATATTAATTACTGAAGGAATTCATGTTCCAAAAGATCGGGATTGACGATACCCCTTTAAGGAAGCTTATAAGTTTTGACCGGGCCAAACCCTACAGGTAGATTTGATTATCTGACAGTTAAATAAGTTAAGTGGAAGGGCTTAAGGAATATAAAGATGCCGATTAAATTAAATTGTCAGTAATTAAATTTAATTGGTGAGTATCGAGAATCTTAACGTGGGGAGAAATGGTAAGTATTTAATAACAGGAGCTCAATGCTATATGGTCTTGAGATTATGGGTCAGAGTGCAATTATAGTTCTTTAGTGGTGTGAATTGTAATTCAGTATTTTATGAAAATTGCATAAATCGCTGGTATCTTTTCATAATTTTAGAAACCGCTGGTAAGTGTCTGTGTTCTACTGGAAGTCTTGTTCATAATTACTCTTTAGGTCCCTGCTATAACCCTATATATATGCGGGTAGGCTGAACCAGTTTGACATCATAACTTGTCTTTCAAGACTAAAGATATCTGGGTTCTGCCGGTATGAGTTCTCGATAGTCCGTAATCCACACTACGTTCGAGGATCGCATAAGGGAATACAGTAGAAGATCTGACAGGAGATTCAACTCGGAAGCAAGTCGTAGTTGAAAAATTGATCAACAAAAAGTATTCTTCTAAATTAACTTTGGTTGCACGGGTTTTATTTTAGATCGTTCGACGTCAAAATTTTTATCTGGAGCCCGTTTTAGCGTTTACCCGTCCAATTTATTTATACAGTTAACTGTTTGCAAAAACAAATATCTTGACAGTTTTGCCTCCAACAATTGTATCAGAGCTGTTTTGTTTTTTGTTTACGGTTATCGGGTCGGGTAGTTTTAGAACTATTGTTAACTTTGTTTTGCAGGCGTTCTAAATTTCGGTTTTATGATAATAATTTATTTTCATGTTTAATTAAATGCGTGGATGATGATTTAATTAAATTTTTTTTTAACAACGAGGGTTGATCGTGGTAGATTGATTGTGAACTCTACGGAGGTATAAGATTAATGTAAAAATTATTATTTTTTAGTTTATAGTTTTTTTTTATGTAATCAAAAAAAAAAAAAGGAGGAACGAAGAACAGTTGAAGAACACTGTTTCCGTGCAAAATATGGCCTTGGAAATCATGGATTAAGCAGCTGTTTTCCGAACACAGCAGCCATTCTTCAAACCGTTTTTTTATTAAATAAAAAAATAAAAAAATAAAAAAAAAAAGAAGGAAGAAGAACACAAGCGGTTGGCTGCTGTTTTGAAGAAGAATGAGGCTTTGGCGGTCTTCAACACAAAGCTGAGATTTCCAAACGCACTAACAGCCGGCGTTTTTTCAAACAGCAAGCGGTTCCCAAACAGTGGCGCAATTCCAAACACTGTTTTAGTGTTTTTTCCAACTCAACAAGCAGCCTAAGGTTGCGATGATACAGTAGCGCCGAATTCTGACGCAAACTCCAAACATGCACTATTCAAGCAGCGCAAATTTCGACGAATTCCAGACTGAGCAGCACTGTTTTTCCAAAAAGCAACAAGCATCAAACACTGTGGCGACACAATTTTGTGAAAGAGGATTTTGATTTACAAACAAACAGCCAGCAGTTTTCCAGGATCCAGCACTGTTGCACCAAACAACAAGCGGCGCAAATCCAAAACTGCAATTCCAACACAAATCCAGTGCACACAGTAAGCAGCGCAGGTTCCAAACGCACAAACAGGAAGGTGTTTTAGCAGCAACATGGTGTGTGCGGTGGCCAGCGGTGGTGCGGGTGGCTCGGGGCTGTTTTGGCTCGTTTTCTCTGATATAAATTGATCGAGGAGTTGTGTTTATATATCACTATGAATTAAGGAATCCTGATGCAATCAGGACACATGAAGCTGATATATATTGAATCATTGAAGCTTATCTCTTAACAGGATATTGAAACTATTTAGAGTTTTAATTCGATCATAAAATTGGGATATATTTATTATATCTTGCATTTAATTTATTTTTTTATTAACTGCGTGAATGATAAATATTGATTTTATTTATCCTATTAATTTAATTAATTCAAGAATTCAGTTTTAATTAAAATATTTTGTAATAAAAATAAAATTAATTTTTTTTAATTAATTAATTTTAATTGAATAGAAAAATTTTAGATATTTTATTTTTTATAAAATATCACGTTTAAAGATGATTTTTTTAAAAATTGAATATCTTTAAAAAAGGTGGGAATTAATTCCGGTTTTTGAATTAATAAAATAAAAAATATTTAATCGAAATAAATTATTATTTTTCAAAAAATGTGAAACGAAAAATAAAATAAATAAATACTTTTAATTATTACCTTAACTGAAAAACTACAGAAAAAACTGTGCATTTATTAAATTTTATTTGTTACGCATTTAAACACAGAAAGGTGGTTTTATAAAGCAGAATCTTTGAAATCATGTATACGAAAAGATATTTGATTCTTTCAGATTGTGTGACTTTCGAAATTAATAAATTTATTTTAATTAAATAAATTTTTATAACCCTCAAAAAATGTTTTAAAAATCTAAGTGGGAGAGGGAATTTATTCATAGATAAATCCGGCGTTCTCCATCACCAGTTTGTAGGTGATACAATTAAACCCTGCGTATTAACAGTAAGACCTTCCTCCCCATCGGACAGATTAATTGCGGTATCACTAGTACAAACCTTCTTTAGGGATAATTCTGGATAATTGTTAGTGTGAATCACTTCTTCATCTAAAGGGTTCACTGCGAAACGATTGATTTGAGATTAAGTGATGGTTAATACTTAGCTGTATATAATAGTATTCTCTCCATCTGAGTCACTATTATTATATACTGGACCAAAACTATGTCAGCTATTTAAATTTACTTGACATGATTAGATGCCTAGATAGTAAAATTAAAAGAAATTGACCTATCTGGTCTTATGAAAGATAATAAACGTCCTCCAATCGAGACTTGCTATTCTCAGATTACTAGGTTGCTGGCGAATTTATTTTTGAAATGGTAGAAGGAACAAAAATAGAATGAATTCAAAGTTTTGCTCATCATAATTAACAGAACTTTAATTATGTGATTCTCATGATTAAAAATGGCTTTCAACCCACTCGCTTTAATACTCAAAAAAATAAACTAACGAGTCTGAATTTTGTAGACTAGAAATGTAATTTGGATATAGTTTTAACTACAAAATTGTATTCCTTCAATACCAGGAAATGTGTTTATTTTTGAAAAGGTTTTTCCTTTAGGCCAAAAGGTTTGAAAAAAAAAGTTCAGAAACAGGAAGACACGATTTTCAGGGTAGTTAGTGAGCTATAGACTGGTGTGAAAAAGCCGAAAGACAGATGTTTTCACTGTAACCAGACCCGACCCTAGAAAAAGTTATGTCCAGTATTTCTCAGAAGGCAGAACAAACAGGGTAATTTCTGTTCACTGGTTGTGAAAATATATTTAGCGGTGTTCTAGGAAACTCGACAACTCAATGATGGGGAGATTTACCTGCATATGGGTAATAATACAAAAGGTAACAACAGTTGCAGTAGGAGATGTCACTCTTAGTTTTGGTAGAGATCGAATTTTAATATTGAGATATTATCTTTATGTACCTGCTATTAGAAGGAATTTAGTTTCTGTTTCTGGATTGGCTAAAGACAGATATTTAGTTTATTTTAATAACTCTGTGGTTGTTAAGGATAATAAACGGGTTATATGTTATGGTATATTGGTGGATGATCTTTATATTATTACTCCAATCTCTCCTACACTACAACTGACTGAAACGAATAATACATCTATATTACCATATAAGAGAAAGTTTCATTCTTTAATGAACCAAACGTTTCTTTGGCTCTTATACTTGGGTCATATTAATCTAAAAAGAATAAACAGACTGGTAGCAGATGGACTTTTGAGTTCATTGGAAGTGGAGGCACTTCCAGTCTGTGAATCTTGCTTAAAGAGTAAGATGACCAAGAGACCCTTTTCGGCCAAAGTCTATAGAGCTAAAGAATCATTGGAGCTGGTTCATTCTGATGTGTGTGGTCCTATGATAATCCGGGTTAGAGGTGGCTTTGAGTACTTCGTCAGTTTTATTGATGACTACTTAAGGTATGGATACATTTACCTGATACACTATAAGTCTGAATGCTTTAACAAATTAAAGAAATTCAAGGCAGAAGCAGAGAAGCGTCTAGGTAAAAATATTAAATCACTATGATCCGATCGTGATGGAAAATATCTCTTTAGAGAGTTTAAGGACTACGTATTATCAGAGGGGATTACATCCTAGTTAATTGCACCTGGCACTCCGTAGAAGAATGGTGTAGCAGAAAGAAAGAATAGGGCTCTTATGGAGACATGATAAGATCCATGATGAGTTATTTAGGTTTATCAGATTCATTTTGGAGACTCGCTTTAGAGACAATGGCTTACATTCTGAACATGGTACCATCTAAGTCCGTACATTCTACTCTCACATAATTGTGGATTAGGCGTAAGCCTAGTTTGAAACACATTCAGATCTGGAGGTATCCAGCACATGTGCTGAAAGGAAACGCAGGTAAGTTGGAACCGAGAACGGAAGTTTATTTATTTGTGGTGTATCCCAAGAGAACGAATGGTGATCTATTTTATAAATCCTAAGGATCAGAAGGTCATTGTTAGCACCAATGCCCGATTCTTGAAAGAGAATTACATTATTGATCACAGGCCCAATAGCAAAATTATTTTAGAAGAACTGAGAGAAAATACCAGTAGAACGGAAA
>JAULJZ010025615.1:0-15430 GCA_032270985.1 Heliamphora pulchella | reverse complement strand
AATAAGGGTGGGGTCACAGCCAGGTGACTTAAGGAATGATCATGTTAACTGTATTAAGTGTGGGGCCGCTCCCTACTGAATTCTAGCAAACCGTTTGATATATATTATTCTGATATTGCGAATAATTAATAATTCAGATATTGCTGAACTCACAGGTGACACTTGAAGGCGAGAAGAATTCAGCGTTGAAGAATCAGAAGTTTAAGTTGTTTCATTTTTCATACATGTAATTGTCTTACCTTGTATTTTTAATAAAGTTTTATTGAACATTGATTTTGCAGTTTAATGCTCTGGGAATATGTCAAATGAAAATGTCTTTAATAAGAGTCTTTTTATAGTCGGATGTGTTTCATGAGTTTTATACATTACATGATTATGAGACAAGATGATGAAAGAAAATGAAGGAATTTAAAGAGGCCTCTGGTGCGCTTTGACTCACTGACTGGTCATGGACGCCATATTTTAAAATGGGTCGTGACAACCCACATTCTTAGAAACGACATCAAATGTCCTGTTAGGCCAGCCAGCTTCACCATTCATCTCGCCTCACTCCTAGGCACCATCGGTCAACTCTCACTAACTCATTAAATCTTCTCAGCAAGCTTTTCTCAATTGAAACAAAAAACTACCTTGAGCAATGGGATGCTGAAGAAACCTTCACCTACCATCTCTTGCAGGTTTCAACTGTTGCCTGTGGTGGAGATGGAGGTGGGTTGTCAGTGGCTCTGGATGCCCTAACAAATCAAAGGGAGAGAAACAGAGCTTGTTTAGAAGACATCGTTTAGTTATCTCCACTCACAATCCAACTGACCTCAAATTAAGTGTAGCAACAACTAGATGATTGTTATCCGTGCCCAACTCATCCTATTTATTAGAAGTCAAATTTGACACGTCCATTAACCGTTCATTTGCCTATTTGTATGGTTGGAAACCTTTTTGAACTAGTCATTTGTAAACTTTTTCCTACACTTTTTTCCTCTTCTTTTTTAATGTATTGGCTTTGGATTCTTGCTCATACTGTTTTTGAAATTTTCCATCTTACTTTTATGACGAATTGGATTTGACATCTCTAGTTTTGGTTTGGAAAACTAGTTTTAAAATTTTTAGTTTCTAAATGAGGCGCTTAAAGGTAGATCTGTAATCCAAGTGGAGAACCTTCTTCAAGACCCAAGTGTTTGAGCCCTTAACCTTTTCCCTTTTCTCTTTCTTGTTTTTTGGGCTTTCTTTTGTTTTTTATTTTATTTTATTGCTTTGTCTTTCACAGTTTTTGAGCCAAGAAAATTATCAAAACAGAAATTCCTCAATATTGCAGTCTTGAAGCTGAAGAAACTAAGACAGGAAGGTGGATACTTCTTCCATATATCTCAATCATGCCAGATACTTTCTTCCACACATCTATTGATCTAGAAAGAATGATGGATGTATGATGTGTACACACAATGAACTTCTAAATCTTACAAACTGAGAACGATTTTCTATGTTCAATATTTTTGTAAAATTGACATATTACCTTCATTGTAAATATCTCAACTTCTTAAGTATTTCACAAAAGGAAATATACTTACAAACCTTAAAATGCCTTTTTCATATATGTCAATCAAGCCGTTACAAATAAGTGGCCTAGTGTTAGCACCCTAGCTTCTAGGTATATTGGATGGCATGTGGTGGCACCTTGCACCCATGCCAACCCATAGTGGGAAACGGCATGAGAGAGGCGTGCCTAAATTTAAGGTGGCGTTGGAATGGCAATTCGGTTTGCCACCAAACCCTTAGACAAGAAGGGCTTGATGCTTAGCACGGGAAGGCAAAATCCTAAGTGCTGATGTTGGCAGCATGCAAGACTTGTTGGTTTTAATACAATCAGTGGGCTTCTAGGTGCATGGCCGGATTTGGGCTGGCACTAACATGGGCTAACTGCTAAGCAGCGTAGACCCATCAGCATGTGGGCAAATCCAGTGGCAAGGCAGATTTGGGCGTGACAATCCCTTGGCACGGCAGAGACTTGGCGTGCCAGCACAACGTGACAGTTAGGTGCAGTAACGACAGTTCAGATTTGACGGCCAAAGGTCCCTTTTGAAGAAAAGTGTCTCGATGGTTATTCGATGGCTGATTTATCCATTGGCTCCATTGGCCTTGTTTTCATTTGTCCAACACACACCTTAGGCAGTTGGGGGTGTCAACTACCAATAACTGTTTGTATACTATTTGCATGCTTAACTGGTTTCTCTAAGGCTTGCAAGTGGTGTGCCGAGTATTCCTAGACATGCCGAGTATTCCTAGACATTCCTTATATTTATTACTTGTGAAAATAAGGCTGGGACTTGTTCCTGTAATTCTTTGTGTATGCCTTTACGTTGCAAACTTATTTGAGTTTGTGCGTGCATGTTTGGCTGAGACCAAGTGCTGTAACTTAGTGCTATCACTGACAATTTGATGTGTGAAAGGTTGACCCTTTGACAATTGGTATTAGAGCACGGTTAGATCTGCAATGGCCGGTGGTGCTTCACTGGAAGCAGTTCAGGAAGTACTATCTAATAATTTGATGAGTCCCATTTTTTGGTAGATCGGTTGGACATTGTAGCTGATGGAGTTCATTTCTTTGAAAGTCTCTTTCGAGCAACATGTCACCGAGACGACATATTAGGTAAAGGAAGTCATGGGGGATATGATTGCTTGTTTGATACACTGAAGGCAAACTTACAGACTGTTGAATTAGAATTGTCCCTCGTGAGGGAAGCTATCAATGGGGCTACGAATGACAATAGCAACACATATACGAATGTAGAAGTCCTTGATCCTAAGGCCTTTGATGGAACTCGAAGTGCTAAGAAATTGGAGAACTTCATGTGGGACATAGAGCAATACTTCAAGACTGCTCGTGTTTCAGATCGAGAGATGGTGATAGTAACCATTATGTATCTCACCGGAGACGCTAAACTATGGTGGAGAACACAAATGGAAGATGATGCTAGTCTAAAAATCGAGTCGTGGTTCAATTTCATGCCGGGATTGCAAAATTGGGTGCAATTGGAATTACGAAGGCTAGGTGTCAAGGATTTGCTCTTTGCCATGGTTGTTGTGAACGATTTGGCCGATTACAAATCCAGGAAGGGGACTATAGTTGATGTCAAAACTTTGAAATCTAAGGGAAACTACTAGAAGAATGTGAAGAGGATGGCTAGTTCAGAACGACCAGAAGGATAAGCCAAAGCCAGATGAAAAGTCAAGCAAAGGGAAATCCGAAGGTGGCTATTTCGTTTGTGATGGTCCCCATCATGCCAAAGAGCGTTCGAAGCGCAAGAAACTGAATGCCCTTGTGAATGAAAAATAAGAGAATTTTGACTCAGACGGTCCCATTCAAGTCAATCTTCTACAACTGCTGAATGCCCTTCATGTGGAGAAATGCTCGTCCCTAATAGGTTTGTTGTATCTCGAATCATTGCTTAATTATAATACTGTGTTAGCTATGGGTGCCACTGGTGCCATGCGCAAGTTTGTTGTTGAGCGTATGGTGCATTTTCTTGGTTTGGAAGTCTTCAATTGCCCAAATAAGATTTAAGGTCGTGAATTCTAGTGGACAACCGGGATGACTTCTGGTGTGCACATAATGCTAGGAAATTGGGTTGGAAAAGTGAATTTGATGGTCCTTTTTGATGTCGTTTTTTGTATCATTTTGGAGAATGATTTCTTTGTGACTGCAAAAGTGACATTAATGTCCTCATAATTTTAGGTAGCGGTCACCGTAACAGTATGATGGCGTGCGACGACACTGACTCGATTTTGTGACGTAACGACCGTTGCATAATAGTAGCGATAACTAGAGTCGTGATTTTTGGCACAACTCATTAAAATTTAGTTGATCCGTGTATTTTTATTTCAAAATCATATTTATTAGAGTTTAAACTAATTTTGGTGAATTTTGTTCACTTTCTAGACATGATTCCACGTCTTAAGTTTTATTGTAATTTTAAAGTATTTTTGAAAAAGAATATATCATTAAATATATAAATCTAACATAATACAACCGAGATCTAAAAAGTCTAAGCTTACTTTATATAGATTTTGAACAACTATTTTAAAAGCTGTTTTAATTTTTTTTAAATCATAATAATAAAAAAGTAATACGACATCACATATGAATTTAACCTAAAAAATTCACGATTTAAATATTCTAAACTTACTTTCCGTAAATATTTTGGTTTGCCTGAAGATATTGAGTGACAAGGTTCACTAGACAGTTTTGGACGGTGCTTTTCAACTTAACAGGTTAAGAGTTGAAATTCTCTACAACCAATCATCCACAGACTGATGGTCAGACCGAAAGCATGAATGTGTTGTTGGCAGAATATTTGAGGCACTGTCACGGCTAGTTAGAAGAATTGCTTGGAATTGTTGGACACTGCCCAGTTTTGCTATAACTTACACCGGTCCTTTACCTTGGGAATGAGTCCAGTCGAGTTGGCTATGGGCCACCAGTCCCTCACTCTCTATAAGGTGGCAAGGATGACTACAAGAGGGTGTTGTCCTACAATATACAGGTTCGCTCGAGCCAAGCAAGAGTTGCAGGAAGAAGTGTGGGATAGTTTGGCTAAGGCAAGCATGAAAACGAAGAAGTATGCTGATAAAGGAAGGAAGCCACTAGAGTTCCAAATTGGGGATAAGGTCATGCCGAAACTTACTCCCCAAAGTTAGAAGAAAATCAGTAGCAAGACTGCACATCGTGGCTTAATTGGAAGATGTGATGGTCTATTTGAGATTGTGAAGAAAGTGGGGAATGTTGCCCACAGATTAAAGTTGCCAGAGAGATTGGCAGTTCATCCAACCTTCCGAGTTAGTTTTCTGAAATTGTATCATGAAGATTTGGTGAACATGGCAAGGCAGCAAGCTCGAGAGACACCTTTAATGATCAGAAAGTAATTTGAGAAGGACGCTAAGCAGATTTTGGATCACAGAACCGAGGGCAAAAGTAATAACAGGAGGACTTACTATCTAGTAAAGTGTAAGGGCTTACCAGAATTCAAAGTAAGTTGGAAAAAAAACGTGACATTGTGGCTGTTCAAAAAACAGGTTGAGCATTACCTACAAACCATACCGGCGAGGATGTAAGCTTCTTATGGTCGGAGTGGTCTGTTAGCACCCAAGTTCTTGGTGTCTTCGAGTGGCACCTTGCACTGATGCCAACCTATGGTGGAAAAAGGCAAGAGGGAGGCATGCCTAAATTCAAGGTGGTGTTGGTGTGACAATTCGGTTTGTAACTGGACCCCCTTAGACAAGAAGGGCTTGATGCTTAGCATGTGAAGGCACAAGGATGTCGGCAGCATGCATGGCTAGTGGGTTTTAATACAGTCAGTGGGCTTCTATGCGTATGGCTGGATTTGGGTTGGCACTAACATGGTCTAGGCAACCCAGATCCATCCGCATGTGGACAGATTCAGTGACAAGGCAGATCTGGACGTGACAAGCCCTTGGCATGGCAGTTATGTGGCCTGGCAGAGCCTTGGAATGCCAACACAACGTGATTGTTGGGGGCAATTCAGATTTGAAGGCTAAAGGTCCCTTTTGAAGATGTGTCCCGACAGTTGTTTGATTTGTCCATAAGTCTTGTTTTCATTTGTCCAGCACATGCCCTAGGCAGTTGTGGATGTCAACTGCCAATAATTAATTGTATGCCTGTTTATAGGCTTGTCTGGTTTCCCTAAGGCATACAGGTGGCATGCAAAGTATTTCTAGACATTACTAGACCGTAATCCTTCTCATTGATATCACAGGGCCAACTACTATTATCCCATCATTGAGACTTTTCCCACTATGGCCTCCACGGATGAATGCAGGATTTCAATGTAGGGGGGCAAATGGTTCTTATACTCTATTAGGAATTTTTTTGAAAAATCTTGGGGTGAGGGAATGGGGGCAACCTATGCCAGCTTAAAATATTTGGGACTAATACTATTATAATTATATTTTTTTTCCTAAAACTTTGCCCCTCCCCCCCCTCCCCCCGGTCCGTCAATGAGAGCCCCAAAGGCCCCTCCACAGTATAGCTGAAATGCATAGCCAACAGCATTTTTCTGTCATCACTGTATGTACTCCCCAGTGAGTTTGAAATTTTTATGTATGTAGGTATAGAACCCCAAGAACTATTGTGTCCAAATCCCAAGCGCTAGACATTGCTGCCTTCAGTGGCCGTTGGTGAGCCCAAGGCTCAAATCCCAAATGCAACACCTCCATTTTAGCTCTGGATAAATACATTGGTCTTATGTCTCATATTTCTTGTTGAAAAGACTAGCGATGATAAAGAACACCCATCTTTTCACTTGCGTTTCCAAATCACACTGAGTTTGGTTTTGAGTTTTTATGCTTCCAAGTTTTGTGGCTTAAAGTCTTCATCCAGTATCTATGCACTCATTATTTGATATTGGTAATGTTTTGCTTATTATTTGAAAGTTGATACTGAAACACAACCATTTCAATTATTTTCCTGATAATAAAATTAAGGGCGGTACTTCTCATCCTTGGATTGCTTGCTATTGTTTAACAATTCGTATCAATTATCTTTGATCTCAAGTTTCTTGAAGCAGTTGAGAAAACCCAATTCATCACAAATAGGATTGTGCTACATGACTGAAGAGCATGACAAGACACATATCACATATCGTTTAGATGGAAACATGGGAGTTTAAACAAGCACACGAGGCATTCTGCATTGCTTTTCTATGACATCACTTTAATAAAATCCTTTACAGGTATTCTCTATCAGCTGCAGTAACATTTATGGCCTTCAAGCGGCTAATGCCAAGAAAGAATAGATAGCAAGTTTTCTTCACAGTAAGGAACACAAACTTTCACTGATTGTTGTTCCCTTTTGGGCTCCCGTTCAGTTGTCAAGGATTTTAAGTCCGAAATTTATTTGCTGGAAAAGTGAAATGAAGTAAAAAAAAGGATAGGGAAATTTAATTTCCAGTTTGTGTTCATTTGACAAAAGAATTTTGTAGGAAAGTTAAAATATGGTTGTTTAAAAATAAGATTCCTTCAAAATCCTGAGCTTTTTTGAAGGATGACTTTTAAGGGAAAACTAATCCAGCTGGAAAGTTATGGATAAGATCCTACAACTTTCCTCGTAATTAAACAATCACTAAAACTTCTCAGTATTTGCCATTCCTTTCTTGACAACTGAACGGGGTGTTGGAGTCATATGCAAGATTGCCATTCATGAGGAGCTAATAAATCCTTTTACCTTGCAGGTTACCCTTATCCAAATGACTGATCTATGTGTTCTTTAGCAACAGGTCTCACTTTCCCATGGCTTTACTGAAGCACAGGAATCATTTCCAGGTTTTATTATGGTTTACCATTGGAGCTGATTTGGAGTTAGAATGACAGTGGCTAAAATATGTTCCGTGAGAATATTATTTTTTCCAATAAAGAAGTTGCATTTCGGCGTGTGGGAGTATTTATCACACAATCTTGGTGGATTTTTTTTTTTCCTAATGTTTTCTCGCCCTTGATTAGAAGTTAATATGATATGCGGGTGTGTTGTTTTGCAGAAATAATTTTATTCTTAGCGACAGACTGTTGCAGACATCGCGAATATCTCCCCAACCGGGGCGATTGTCCTCGAATCAATAAAATGATGATTTATTTTTAGGTGATTTCAGATCTCTGTTAAAATTTAGTAAATGACTGATATGTAGTCCATTTTTTGTGGTTCCCAAAATCTAAAGACAATACAAATGAAACAGAAGACTTTCTTGTTGTGTTGTTGTCGGTGGTGGTGGTGGTGGTGGTGGTGGTATCCTCCCAAGTTTTCTTTGTACTTAAAAGTTCTAGTTTTTGGATTAAAAAATTGATGAGGTTTATTTCATTAGTAATATTGAGATTTGTAATTCTTTATTGTTGTTTTTCTATTGTGAGAACTTGAATTATTCAATATAAAGTATAAGGGTATGATTTTTGTTTTTGTTTCAGTATTTGAAGCATTTAGATTATATATGATTAGAAATGACGACGAGGCAAGGTGGGGATGAGTTTGGGGTTAGCAGTTCTTGTTCTTTATTTTATTGAGGCAAGGACGGGACGGAATGGGAGCAGGTTGAGGGCATGTTGAGGATACTTAATATTTATAAAGATGATAATATTAATGAGAGTTAGGAGTAATATGGTTAAAAAAATGATTGATGGACAAGTAGAATTTAAATGATCAAAAATGAAAAATAGAAGAGAAAATAAGATATGGTGTAATACTTTTATACTTCATTCTTATTATATTTTGAAAAAATAAACTTGACATAATGTATTTATAAGTAAAAAAATATTTCAAATAATAAAAAGTAAAAAAAATACTTAGTTTATATAATTGAAAATGGGGATGAAAAAACTTAACAGAAAAACGAATACCATTCTTGCCTCACTTGTTATCAAAAAATTAGAAAATTCATAAAAAAAAAAAAAAAGGGGAGATCAAGACACCAGAACATCCACAAAAAAAAAAAGGTGGTGATGGCATGGGGTTGAGCAGGTAGGAGAAATAGTCATATAGTTAGTCACGTAGTCATTGTTATGATGTCGATGCAGATAGGAATTGGTTTACATGTAAAAATAATTATGCTTTGAAGTTATTAAAAAAAAAACTTAAAGATCGGGAACCTTATCAATCGGAGAATTAATTATTTTTATATGAAGATTATTCGTTTCACCTCAAGTATATTTTGTACTCGTATAAAGGACTTTAGGAACGTTTTTTAAAAGAAAAAAATAAACTTTATGTAAATCCACGCCAGTGGCTTTGTAAGAATTAGGCAAGGGCGCTCGATAAACGCTCAATAGGAATCCTTGTTTTTTGAATATTTTCTGGACAGCAAACTCTCGAATATTTTCTGGAGAGCACACTTAATGAGCACTCGATCGCTAGTGCCTAGTGCCACGGCCTGTCCCTGTTCCGTTTTTATGATTTCAGTTGCTGGATTCATGGTTAGATTGTAAGAATTTAGTGTAACCATGAATTGACTTACTGGATTAGATCTCGTGATTTTTTTTTTATCCTGTTAGGGTTTTTTTTGTGTTTAAAATTGTTTGTATCCTTTGTGATTGTATGGTTGTTTTTATTTACTTGAATATATTGTCGTAACAATTCAAGTTGAAAAGGACTTTTTGATTTTTCTTTTATGAACGATTTTTGTGTCGCTTGTGAGAAGACGAAAATTCTTATTAGAAAACCTTTATTTGCAAGGTTGAATTTTTTTTTTTTTAATTATTGTTGATCATTAGAGCCACTAGGGCATAGAAATAAATTAGGAGTACTTGTGGAAGAGTGTCAAAATTAGGTTAACAATTGTAGGGTTATAAGCCCTTCTGTCTAAACTGTTTGCATCTTTTGATTCAATAATAGATTATTTGAGTTGTTGGGGTTGTAATTTTTGTCCTTAAGGAATTATCTCCTTGAGGTTTTCACATAAATCTTTGTGTTCTTTATTTATTATTTTGGTACTTTTTTGATTATTAAATATTAATTTAATATTCACTCTCTCTAAGCGTAATTTATATCGACCCTTTTTTTTTATTAAACAATAAAAAATAAAATAAAACAATAAGTTATTACCTTAAACAAAAAGTTAAAGTTAAAGTAAGAGGAGTATTGTTGAGAGAATACTTTTAATGAGATCTTTAGCTTTGGAGTACAAAAGAACTTGAACAGTTGGCATAGTTTGACAAAGGGCAAAACTAATTTTCTATATTCCAAACTTACATTGGAGGCCTCGAACACTTTTCCTTATCTTCCAAACCCAAGTTCAAAGAAAAGTAATAAATCAAAGGTCCACAATGTAAGGCTCCACTTTATATTCTAGGAATGTTTTTACTTTTTACTTTTTTTTTTTAAAGTTGGTATCGATTAGAAGAATAAAAACATGTAACAGTTTGATTTTAATAAGTAAAAAATCTATCAAAAACAAAAATAAGTCATTATTTCAAACGAATATAAGGTGTTATTTGAGATGTTTAAAAGACTTGGCTTTTATGAGATTTAGCGTTTTTAGAAGAAAAAAAAAAGAGAGAATAAAAGATGAATTGTTTGAGATAATTTTTTATGATAGTTTTTTTCCTACTTTTTAATAAAATATCTAATATGTTTTGATTTTTTACTTTTAAGTAATAGTGTTTGATGGTGGTATTTATTATTACTGAAACTAGTACTTATAGATTGTAATTTGTAGTAAAAGTTGTAAGTATTTAATAAAAATTATAATTTGTAGTTGAAATAAATAAAAAAAGTAGTTATAAGTTGTAGGTGTTTCAAAAAACATATAACTTATAGTTAAAATTAGTAGTAGAAAGTTAAAAATTACTAGCTGTAACTTTGCCAAATACTCCCGATATACTAACACGAGTGAGTTTATTTTTGTGAGTAGAATTTATAACCTGCCTTTTTTGCTTTTATTAAATGTTATTGACATTGTGGCCTCAATAATCAATTATTTGGGCCACACAGACATCTTGTATTGATCATATCTATCAATCAATTAAAGATTTGATTCTAACGGAATAACAATTCCTATTATTCACTTCCTCAGTTCTCATATGTCTCTCTCTCTCTTCGTTTCGGTTCCATTTCATCTCCCGATACTTTTTCTGGCTCTATTAACTTCTAATGATTTCCAAATTAATTTTAGCTCTCTATGTTGAGAATTTTTATAAAGTCTTCTTAATTGATTGAGGGATCGAATTGTTAGCCCACGAGCACATGGACTATTGGTCATATTTAGGATAAAATTATGTATTTGAATCCGATAAAAGACAACAATTTGGTCGCCAAAAGGTTTTCATCCATCCCGCACAAAAAAAAATGGTATTGATGTTAAACTTTTGGTGATTAAATTCAAATTTAGTCGCCATAGATTTATTCTTTCCCGACCAAAATTTTATTTGGTCGCCAAACATATAACTATCGCCGACCAAAACTTATTTGCCAATATTTACTATTCTCTAATCTCGATTCAACAATTGATTGAACACATTTATGTTCGAAAATACAAATTACTTACGAAATTTAATTTACTATTCTATAATCTCGATTCTACAATTGATTAAACACATTTATATTCGAAAATACAAATTACTTACGGAATCTAATCAAAATTCGGTTGTAGAGGCCAAAATAACATCCAATATTGGTCATAGCGATAAATCAATTCTAGTTCTAACTTATGACAAAAAAGTGTCATCACAATCAATTTCAAGTTTATAATTTTAATGGGTTTTATGAAATTACCTGATTTATGTTATGATCAATTTTAGACAAAGTTACAATGTATTTTGCTCAAAATACACATGAGCAAATACTATGGACACGTATGGTTCATTTTATGATTTTTGCAATTTCTACCTTGAAGATTTATGATTGATCATATTATGACTTGTTTGATGATTATTGTTGATGGATTTTTTTATATTTTATGAGATTTTGTAGCTTATCTTTCGACGATTAATTAGATGACAAAGTTATAATGTATTTGAATCAAATACAAATGATCAAATATTATGCACACTAATGATTCATTTTATGATATTTGCAACTATTATTACGACGATATCTAATTGAACATATTATCGCATAATTTAGAATTATTGGTGAAATGTATCATTCGCCCTTTAATTAAAGAAAAGTATCCCACTTTAAGCATCACCCCACTATTCTTATCTTCCAAATCCATGTTTAAAGAAAAGTAAACCGAAGGTCCCACAATGAATGGCATCCTTTTACATCAAATGTTTTTACTTTTTTTTTTTTTAAGTTATCAATTAGAGAAATAAGAAAAAGTATAATAGAATAATTGTACAACTATAAAGTTGATTATAAATAAGAATAAGTTATTATTTCAAACGAGCCTAACGTCCTGTTTGGGATGTCTAAAAAATTAATTTTTAAGAGCTTTAGCCTTTTTTTTTAAAAAAAAAAAAAAAAGAGGAAAAAAAAAGTTAGATTATTTGATATAACATTTTATGGTGGTATATATTTTTGTTTTTTTTATTTTTATTAAAATGTCTAACATGGTCTTATTTTTTATTTTTAAGTTATAGTGTTTGAAATGCTACAACGGTTTTCTTATTTTTGTTAGTAAATTTGATTTTTTAATTGAGCATATTGTGTTTATTTATTTTTAAAAAATTCGAGTATTTGAGAGATGTAAATTGATTTTCTTCTCTTAAAAAAAGTGAAAAAATTTAGTTAGTTTTTTAAAATGCCAAATTTTATGACTTAAAAACTGATTTTTTTGTAATAAAAAAAACAAAATCAACTATTAAACTATCAGAAACAAGGACTAACAAGTAAGAATTCTAGCCCAAATCTCTCCGAGACAACCACAGATCACCACTTTCAACACTTATAACGTTCAAAATAGTAAGTTTTGAAATTTGTTTATATTTTTTAAACTAAAAAAAATGTCAAATGTGTTTTTAATCCAATGGAAGAGTTTTATATCCAACGGTTCCAGTTCGATTGTAGTTTCAAATCAAATATATATATATATATATACATATATATATATATATGAAATAAATATTTACACAAATATGTTAGATCTAGAAAACCCAAGAGAGGGGTAAATTGAGTCTTTAAAAATAATTAGCAATATTAAAAAAAAATTTCAAAAACCTTTTAATATTGCAATAAGGCAAAATATGCAAATATTAAAAGATCAGTGATAGAAAAATAGAACCAGATACCAGGAATTTATAGTGATTTGGCTTTGTCCTAACCTACATCCACTGCTTAAGATCTCTCTTGAGTATTTTCACTATTCAGAATACTTCACGGGCGTATTCAAAACCTTTACAAGTTTCAAGACTTCACTTGAGATATTTGAATGTTTACGAGCACATTCAACGTCTTATACAGCTTTAAGAAGATCCTATGAAAACAAATCTCTATTTTCTTCTAATCTCTTTTGAAGTCTTCTTTGATGGATTTCACTTACTCACTCAAAGGCTAAAGGGTGACTCACCCTTGATTACAATAAATGAGATGTAATAAATGAATATCACTTACTCTCTTTACATAAATAATTTACAATAAATAAAAGGGTAAAGAGAGATGAGGAGCAAGAATTGAAATTGCAGCAATAAATATGAACTTGATGATTTCTGAGATTGATTTGAGCAATGGAACAGTAAATGCAAGTCTCCAACCTTATTAAATGCTGAGAAGTAACTCCTTATATAAGTTCTTGAGAGTTTTTGATAGTTGGAGGTAGGTGGGGGTAATAAATGTAAAAAATTCAATCGTTGAGATCTGTTGTATTTTAAATTTTCATCTTTAGAGTCGACACAAATAGCTTTGGTGTTGACACAAAGTGTCTAGGGCAAGGTTCTTCAAATGGTTGAGTCGATACAAATTTTCTGAGGGGTCGACACAAATTCTATACTTTATCTTCCAACGTTTTGGGGTCGACACAAATGAATCTGGTGTCGACTCGTTTGAAACTTCAGCATCCGGAGAGACTATTTGTGTCGACTCAACTTGTCTATGGTGTCGACACTGAATTTCTGCAGGGAGTCTCGGTTCTTTTGTGTCGACACATTTGGCCTCTGGGGTCGACACTAAAATTCTGCAGGCAAGTTTGGGACTTTTGGGTCGACACGATTTGTCTTGGGCTCGACACCAAAAATCTGCAAGAGGTCTCGGTTGTTTTGTGTCGATATAGTTTTCATTTGTTTCAACCCAAACTTCCGAAAATCAAAAGTGAGGATCACTTTTGTGTCGACACAAAATATATTTGTGTCAACTCAAAATGAATCTTGGGCACTTCGGCACTTTTATGTTGACACAAAACTGGTTTATGTCGACACTAACGTTTCGGTACCTGAAGATCAACTTGAAAAACAGTTAGAGTGTCAAACCATTTGATCAATGGGTGTTGACATAGTTGATATACTTCAAGTATACTTTGCCTTAAAAATTGTTTGACTTAATTTTCAATTAAGATCAACACAAAATATTCTAATTAAAGAATGCTTAAGTATTTGAACTTTTTTGAGATAAAAGCCATTTCTTTTTAATTAAGGTGTCAATTTTGATTGTTCAAAATGTGTTAACACTTTTATTTTATAAATATAAAATATTATCCAATTAAAATTATTTATTCTTAAAAAAATAAATTATAAAAATCATCAAAATCAAGTTAAAAAGCTCTTGAAATAACAAAATATTTTCGATTGTGTTGGTTCTATGCAAACGTCTAATGATTTACAACATCCAAGTCGATCCATTTTAAAGAAAACACTTCAGATACATATATCAATATTATAGGGAATAATTCAATATTTTTTGTCAGTAGTGATATTTTGAAATTTGATGACATTGTATGGATTAATAATAATAATAATTTATAAGTTGTCAATTGAGGAGAATATCGTAAACTAGAGAAATTTTTAATATATTAAGACTTTTTAAACTTCAAGTGATTTCGTTCTTAAAAAAAATCTATAATGGTAAAACTAATAAAAAAATAAAAAATACAATGTCATTTTAATGACTTGTGTCTAATTTAATTTTTTAACTAGAACATTGGGCATACGTGATACGTGTACAACTCAAATTATTTTCAAATATAAACAATTCATATCTTTTTTGAATAATTTACGTATACTGATGTTTGATTTTCAAATAATTAAATAAATAATGATCAAACCTGAAAGAGTATTGTAATTATAGGCTTGTGTTAAAGAGAGAGAAAGGATGGGCAATTGCAAGTGATTGAGGATAATTTAAAAAATGATAAAAAATTACACAAATATAATAATAGGAAATATTAAATGAGTGTTGTCTTTTTATTAGATAGAATAGATAAACATACAAACGGTCATGATAATAATAACAATAATTTATCTTTTATCTTTTATCAATGTTGCATTTTGTTTAAAATTTCTTTAGAGGTTTCTTTTTTGAGTATTTGCAGGTGTTATTTTTTAAAAATAATCTTACCGAAGTAAACTTTTATCTAAAATGTTATATATGCTAAAATAATACTTTTTTTTTTGTTTTTATGCATTTTTAGTTAAAAAGTTAAATTGAGTTCAAAATAAGTAGGAGTGTAAAAACAACTCATGACCCGAAACCCACCCGAAACCTGTTATTGTGCATGCCCGGCCTAAGCTCGTAGCCGTCTAACGGTCAGAAATTTGGATTAACAGCCTGGATTGCTTCGTTTTGAAAATAAAAGGCCGAGATTAAGTGTTCGTTAGGCCCGGCTTGGCCTAAGCCCAGCCCAACGACTAGTTTTTGATTTTTTTAAAAATAAATTATTATTTTTTTCTATAAATAGGGCCCTTACTCTCTCTAATTTCAGTCAAAAAACTATCTACTCTCTCTACTCTCTACTTTCTAATTATTCGGTGAATTTGTGATATTTAGATTCGGTGATATTCGGGTTCGGTG